>CAUYSK010018861.1:0-25125 GCA_963575035.1 Avahi laniger
AAATTAGCCGGGCATGGTGGCACATGCCTGTAGTCCCAGCTACTCGGGAGGCTGAGGCAGGAGGATCACTTGAGCCCAGGAGTTTGAGGTTGCTGTGAGTGAGGCTGACACCACGGCACTCTAGCCCGGGCAACACAGTGAGACTCTGTCTCAAAAAAAAAAAAAAAATCTACATCTGCATTCTTAACAGTCATAGAAGTAGTTCATACATCTCAAAGAGCCAAATAAATGTCTCAGTTCGAATTATTCATCCTCCTTTTTCTTGGTCTACTCATGCACACACAGCAAATAGTTCCCAACTTCTTACAAAGCAATTAAATGTCACTAATGAAACTTCAATCTTTACCACATAATATAGCAACTAAACCTCAAAAAAGGCATAATTCTTCACGTATAGAAAAATTTTACATTTTCTTACCACATCATGCAAAAATCACCAATATCACTACGTAATTCTTACATCTAAAGCTCTATAACAACAAGCCAATTACTGCACGAGAGAAATCTTTAGCATTTCCACTCCGTCATCAACTTGGTTGATCCGAACACTCTCCAGTTAAAAGCGCTAAGGCTCTAGAATCAGACAGTCTGGGTCTGCCCAAATCCTTCTGCCTTTTTAGCTATGTCACCTCTGGCGTTTAATCTCTGCGATGTGATTTGCTCATCTCTAAAATTACAGCACCTGTATCTCATAGAATGGCTACAGGCTGAATTTGACGATCCACTTTTAAAGGGCCTACGTCAGAGACTGGCACATCACAAATAATAAAACAGTAGCTATTATTACAGCTCCAATGAAGCCATAGTCTAGGTTTCATGCAAAAATACACCGAATAGTTTGCCTTGTTTTTTTTTTTTTTAAAGACAAAGATCTGAGTCTGTCACCCAGGCTGGAGTGCAGTGGTGTGATCATAGCTCATTGCAGCCTCCAACTCCTGGGCTCAAGGGATCCTCCCATCTTGGCCTCCCAAAGTACTGGGATTATAGGCTTGAGCCACTTTGCTTTGAAAGTCCTGTGTCACCTTCTCAGTCAACTTAAATCCTATCAGCCATCTTTAAAAGTACTTATTGACGTGGGATTTAAAAAAAAAAAAATGTCGTACTACTTCCATTAAGAACGAACAACTGAAAAACAAAATACGATCAATTTGCTGAATTGGGTCAGTATGTAAAACAGCACAAACTGAAGGATTTTGAAAACTAAAAGATTACACAAAGAATATTTCCAGGAGGTGAAAGCATAAATAGATTAAGTTGAATATTAGGGCCAGCACTGTAACTTAGTTCAATGCTTTCTGGTACAAGTTCATCAAAGAAAATTAGAAAACAGACAAGTATGGAGAAAAAAAGATTACCTGTAATTCTGCAACCACCACAGGTGGCCACTATGAGCATTTAGGTAAATACTTCTACGCAATTCTAATGAATCTAGTAAGTTCTAAAAATGCAAAATTAAAATACCCCTTTCAGTTTGCTTCTCCTCAATAAATGCTCTTCGGTGGCTCAATCATTCCTTCAGGACATTAACATGTTAACATTAACATTATTACAAGAACATTTAAAGGAAATTTCTCTCCTTCCCATTCACCATGAACTTCCAAAATTCGCGCACAGCCTGCATCCAATCCCTATCTGAGGCAGGAAGCCTGTTCGACCAAGCAGCTTTCGTTAGAGAGCCTTCATGTGCCGGGCAGTGTGCTGAGCACCCTACACTCAATACGCCAAGATATTCTGAGAAAAGAACTATTATTAACCCTATTTCATAGTCTAAGAGCTGATTCAAGTCAAGTTAATGTGTCCAGAAACATAACTAAACTAGTAAATATTAGAGTCAGGATTCAAAACTCAGGACTACCAGACTCCAAATCCCATACGTACATACTCTTATACTCCCAAACTCTGTTAGATTCTGACTTCTACACCTTACTGTCTCAATCCATTCCTCCATGTATTCCGATCCCATTTGCTAAAGTCCCACTCAAGCGTTTCCTCATCCAGCCCCCAGCGATGTACCTCTCCTTTGAACATGGTATTTTAGGTCTATACTATGTAACCTTGTCCATAATTGGACTCTTATTCTATTTACTTGCTTTATGTCATTCCTATTTTCACCCAGGGTAGTTACATCTCTAGACACCAGGAATCTTTATTTCACACCTCCTCTGTACTACACACAATGCCAAGTCAATGCCGCTAAAATGTAAGAAGTACTCACACACTTGCTGTCTGAATGGTAACACTTTTCCTCCATTCCAAATTACAGGTTGGCAGCACAGGAAGTCAATTCAAATCAAGTTCAAGATTCCTCTGTTCTAATCTTTAAGTCCCAGAAATTGTATCCTTTTTTAGCATTGTTCTCCCTTTCCTGGGTAAGAAATACTATTGGCCAAATATTTGTGCACATTCTGATAGGCTATTATGAACTGCTGCAATTGGCACAGATCCTTAAATTGAGCAGTTTCACGTTTATAAACGTGTGTAAGAATTACTTTCAGGATATTATGACAGCTGTTGTTCTAATTCACTTTCTTAACTAGAAGAAAATGAGCTTTTCAGAGAACCCATAATAATTCGACAGTCAAGTAAGATCTGTAGGAAAATCGGTATGAAAACGGATACTACATTAATCGAGGATTCGCTGGTTACTGCCTTAGTCACGAACTACAAGTTACCAGAAAGAGCTGATACCAAACAGACTGAACAATTCATATTTCTGAGATGTGCAATTCCTAATACACAGGAAATGCTTCAATCACGAAGCTTTGCACATTAAAAGGTACACAGCTGTAGAACCCAAAGGGTAAACTTCCACAGATTTCATTTACTGTCCTTACAATCCAGTAATAAGAAGCATTAATACAAGACCAGCCTGAGCAAGAGCAAGAACCTGTCTTTTACAAAAAACAGAAAACTTAGCCAGGTGTGGTGGCACAGGCCTGTAGTCCCAGTTAGTCAGGAGGCTGAGGCAGGAGGATCACTTGAGCCCAGAAATGTGAGGTTGCAGAGAGCTGTGATGATGCCACTGCACTCTATCTAGCCCAGGTAACAGAGAGAGACTGTCTCAAAAAAATAAGCATTAATAAAAACATACAAAAAGTAACAGCAATATTAGCAAATACTATATTTACTATATGCAAGGCACTATTTTAAGCACTAAGTCAAGAAAAAGGTATGAGCTATACAGTTTTAACTCTTTATAATCCTTATAACTTTCAATTAGGTAGAGAAATCATTGATGTTTCTAATACAAATCAATCTTTTAAATTTTAATCCCTTAAATATTCTGGCAATAATTACTGCAACTTTGCACACATACAGTGTATCTTTTGCTCTAACAATTTCACTTCTGAAATCTATCCAACAAAAATAAAAATATTAACATGTTAATATATTATACAAGACTACCTGATGAAGTACTATTTGTAATAGCAAAAAATAAGAAATAACCTGTTTGAAGAAAACGTGTTACAGCCATAATATGGAATATTACATGTTTAAGAAGGTAAATTCATATTTACTGACTTTGAAAAATGTCTAAAATATAGGTAAAAGAAAATGGCTACCAAAGTATGATCTTATTTATTTAAATACACATACAACCTATATGTTTACTTGTAGAAGTCAAGAAAAAGGTATCGAAGGATACACAGCAAACAGTAAGTAATCAGAAGGAGAAGAATATTTTACTTTAGCACTTTAGTGTTTTTATTGTTACAGCAAACAAGTATTTTGTAAGGTCAAAAGAAAAAATGTTTGCCAGGCACAACAGTTCATGCCTGTAATCCCAGCACCTGGGAGGCCAAGGGAGGAGGATGACTTGAGGCCAGGAGCTCAAGACCCTGTCTCTACAAAAATTTTTAAAAAGCTGGGCATGACGGTATGTATGCTCCTGTAGTCCTAGCTAATTGGGAGGTAGAGGCAGGAGGACTGTTTGAGATCAGGAGTTCCAATCTGGGCAACAGGGGAGACCCTCTGGCCTCTTAAATAGTAGTAATAGTAAACTTTAAGAAACCCAATTTGGGCCAGGCGCGGTGGCTCACGCCTGTAATCCTAGCACTCTGGGAGGCCGAGGCGGGTGGATTGTTTGAGCTCAGGAATTCGAAACCAGCCTGAGCAAGACCCGTGTCTACTTAAAAAAAAAAAAAAAAAATTGAAAGAAATTAATTGGACAACTAAAAATATACAGAAAAAAATTACCCAGGCATGGTGGCACATGCCTGTAGTCCCAGCTACTCGGGAGGCTGAGGAAGAAGGATTGCTTGAGCCCAGCAGTTTGAGGCTGAGTTTGTGAGCTAGGATGATGCCACAGCACTCTAGCCTGGGCAACACAGTGAGACTCTGTCTCAAAAAAAAAAAAAAAAAAAACCCAATTTGGAACCTAATGACATAAAGTTCCTGTAAATTACTTCTACCAATTTTGTATACAAGTTATTTTAGTTCTTAAATGATTCTAAGAAACAACTTTCATTACTTCTGCAATTAGACAAATGAGTGTGATATAACCAGTCTGAAGCCTTAGTTAATTAATCAACCTTTTTTTCAGTCCACAAGATGCAAGTCATCCTGCTGCTCTCCTTAGAGCTAATAACATGTAAAGACATTCGCTTCAAAGGGGAGTATTTTTCTTGCACAAATAAGGGACCAGATGTTAATCTGCGAGTTGACCAGAAACTATACATATTTTGAAGCTTTTGCTCTCTTCAAAGGCAGTTATTAATAGACCATCTTACCTCTTCAAATTCCTCATATACTGTTTCATTTATTTCATGTCCATGAAAATGATAATATAAACAATTCATTCACAGAATTATTTTCATAAGTAACTCATTTCGAGTTCATTTTGGAAAGTACGGTCCAATTTGCTTCTGTAATGTCTGGCAGTCTAGTTACATTTTTATTCCAAAGAAGCTTTAAGGTTGTACCCTTTCTACTATAACAATCCAACTAAATATAAAAATGGGTTTTCCATTGTATTCCAAAGTCTATAGTCAAAAAAATGCTAACACAAATGCTTAGAATTAAAAATCCCAAAATGTATCTCAAAGCCACCCATTTCTCTCCCATGCTATCACAATAGTGGAAACCAACGACTCCCACGTGTAATAAATACTGCAATAGCTTCCGAAGTATCATCCCACTTCTCTCTTGCCATTCTCAAATAAACCCATTCAGCACACAAAAGCCACTCACATTTTTTAGAACATAAATAGGATCACTTCCCACTACACCTAGAAAAAAAGCCTTAACGTAATTTGTAAATGGCCCTACCATGACCTAGTGTGCCCTGCCTAACTCCCCAGATTCAAATCACACCATTTTCTCAAGTGGCTAAAGAGTAGCCGTGACTCTTTCAATCTGTCAAATGTGCCAAGAAGCTCTTCTTGCCTCAGGTCTTCCATTGCTGCTCCCTTTGCCTACAACATCTCTTCCTCAGACTCACCATGACTTCCATCGTCCTCTTACTCATGCTCCAGGTCTCAAATAGCACTTCTTTCAGAGTACATTCCATCTCCACCAGACATCCGATTTAAATTAGATGCCCCCTGTTATACTCTCATCATATTCTGTACTTTTCCATCTTGCCCTTTACCACAATTAGTAATTACTATATACTTTTATTTAGCATCTGGCTTTTTCCACTAACCACGTCCACGACGGCACGACATTTATTTGTTCACCATAGTAACTCCAGTGCTTAGCACGATGGCTGCCATATTGGACGCACTCACTATCTAATAAAATAAAAGAAGCCTAAATTTGGAGCACAGGCAAGGGTCTCTTCTATGTTAGCTCCTCAAAAATTGTATCCAGATTGCTACACCAACAATTTGAAACTAGGTACTTCTACATCTCATTTCCATTCTCACATTAAAACAAACCTACATCACACACTCTGGGTACCTATAAAATCTAACTCCAGTCTTCCATAAGCTCTATAAAAATCAACATTTCTGCACCCATTTTCTATTCAGCCCAAGACTCCAACACAGAAATCAAAGTTATTCAAATCATAGTTCAGAAATTACTTGAATGTGTAGCATTCCTATAAATTAATGGGGAATATGAAGGAAAACATAAGAAAAATTAAAGTATTTAAATGGCATCTTCTTATCACAATTGCAAGGGGTATATGGTCACCTATCAGTCTTTGAGGCAAATTTAATTGCTATCTGGAAAGATTAAATTCTTTAACTGAAACAACTTTCAAAGAATGGAATTCATGGTAAAACTACTGTTGTGGCTGCTGTCTGAGCATATGACAATGATCTAAAAGAAAAGATAGGAACACTGTTCTTCCCAATATCTGAGATTCTCTTCCCGTGTCCCCTTTGGAGCTAAAGCATATTCAATTTTAGGCAGGAAAGGACCCAGCCACGGTGCATACCTCGGTGCTTTTTAACTCCTTAGGGAGTCTATCTTTACAGATGAAGGAAATGAGGACTCAGAGAAGATGACAATATCAAACGGGAATGTAATGCCAAAATGCTTAAAAACAACTATAATGCTTTAAAAAAAAAAACTTCAGTGTGCAATACACTCCCTGAAAATGCAAATTAAAATATAATACCCATTGTTAAAAACTATAAACGACAGAGAAAATGAGGTTTGACTGCTGACAGGTACGGGGGGGAGTGATGAAATGTCCTAAAATTGAAAGTAGCAATGGCTGTGCTGTTTTGCGACTACGCGAAAACCACTGAATTGCACACTTCAAATGCGTGGACTGTACAGTATGTGGATTATACGTCAACAAAGCTGTTAAGACTATAAACATGCTCAGGAAAAGGACACTGACTGATAGTTTTGGGTTCTGGGATGGGTTTTCGGGGTAAGCACCTCTCTTAGGTCTAAAAAAGGGGGTAAAACATAGAAATTCGACAAGTAGAAGGGAACTGTGAGCCTTCTGAGTAGTAAAGATGAAACTAGTACACGGAACAATCTACAATATTTTGGCTAGGAACCTGCTTAAATGTGACAAAAATTCAGGGTGAAAATGGTGGGCCTTAGAATTGGAAGCTCTGAACAGCCATACTGAGAGCCTGACAAATAACGTGGAGCTTCTCACAAGGTTTTGTCCAGGAACCGCAATGGACTGAAAGGTACGTTGTATGTATTCAAAAGGCAGACTCCTACTCTAACAGGAAAAGATCTGGGTGACTCACCACTTTTTTCAGCTGTGCCCATACTAGTCCCATAACTTACTATAAGTTCCAGAGATCAAAGCAAGTCCTGGGCCATTAACAATTGAGGCCAACACTCCAGCTGGAACGTATTAACGCGAAAGTGCAGCGCTATTAAGGTGTAGATGCGCACAGAATGATAGCAGAGAACGACCCAATACAGTTCAATACCCTGAAACAATGTGGAAAACCAAAGCCAAATCAAAGATCAAGAGAGCATCGATTTTAACTGTTCCCCTTTTTTTTTTTTTTTGAGACAGAGTTTCGCTCTGTCGCCCCGGGTAGAGTGCAGTAGTGTCTTCATAGCTCACTACAACCTCAAACTGCAGGACTCAAGCGATCCTCCTGCCTCAGCCTCCCAAGAAGCCGGGACTACTACAAGCGCGCACCACGACGCCGGACTAATTTTTTTCTATTTTTAGTAGAAACGGGGTCTCACTCTTGCTCTGGCTGGTCTCGAACTCCTGAGCTCAAGCGGATCTCCCCACCTTGGCCTCCCAGGGTGCTAGGGTTACAGACGTGAGCCGCCGGCTCAAATTCCTTTCCGATATGTACCCGTACCACCCTAATCAAGACATCGCAGGTCCATCCGGAACCTGAGCCTCCGGTAACCCAGCGCCTTCTCTTCCGGGCGGTACCCCGCCCCCACTCACGTGGGACTCAGACCGCTCCACGGTCTCGCGGCCAGCAAGCCACAGAACCTGTTCAATTCAACTAACTTTTATTAAGCGCCTGCTGTGTGCAAAGTTCTGAGCTCTGTGTTGGGCTCAAGCAGTGTCAGTACGCCCTGGGCCTGGTCTTCGCCCTCTAGAAAAAAGATCTCGACCCACCTTACGTCCTAGGCCTGCCTTCCCTCCAGTTCCTATCCGTGCCTTCCGCTGGTCCGAGCACCGGCCCGAAGCTTTCGCTCGGCCCGCGGGCCACCGTGCAAAGGCTTCGCGCCCAGCGCAGACCCACGCTCAAGGAGAGTGGTCGCCACCAGTGACCTGGCACCCAGAGAGGGTCCCCTACCCACCGCGACCTCCGCTTGGAAGGGAGGCGACTCCTTGGCCCGCATTCCCCAGGCAGTCAGGGTCACAGACGACCAAGCGCCGCCGCCTCAACGCGTGCGCGCTGCCGGCCCGGCCCCCACTTACGGCGTGCAGCGGTCGCTATACTCGTTCGCGATGGTCTCGATGCCGCCGGCGCGGGCCACCGCGACGTAGCAGCTCTGGAAGCCCAGGTCTATGCCCACCACCGACATGGCGCCGGCTACGGTCGGGCCCGGGTCCGGCTGCCGAGACAGGACACGGACCCCGGCGGGGCGAGCGCGTGGACAGCGGGCCGCGTGGGCCGGGGCACCGGGGCTACTGGGGGGTGTCCACGTGAGCGCCTAGGTCCTGGCGGGGAGACCGCAACCAAGGGCGCAGCTCAGGCCGGCTCCGGCTCAGCGGCCGCAGAGGAGGCGCCGGTAGCGGGGGCGGAGAAGATCTCGAAGGATCTCGTAGGGACGGGAGCAGAGCCGCAGCGCGAGAACTGCGAAAGAACAGAATGTTCTCGCGATATTCCGGTTCAGGCGCTCTCCCCAGAAGTCCCGCCCCCAGACGTAAAGATACGTCACGTCCTGGCACGAGGACCTGCGAAGGGGCGGCTGAAAGATGGCTGGGAAGCCGGACTGGCCTATTGAGCCTGCGCACTGCATCCTGCGCGGCGCGCTCCGCAGCAGAGCGCCTCCCCTTCCGGAAGGAAGTAGTAGAGCAGGAGTGAGGCGGTAGTCTGAGGAAGTGCTGCGTGCTGCTTCCGTGGTTCTTGTCTCAAAGCAGCTTCACGTGCTAGTGTCTTCTCCACTCCACCTTCGGTTTGTGGGGACCCCCAAAATGAGAGCGCGAGCGGATCGGATTCCGCAGGGCGCTCCGTTCCCTTCAGGGTAGGGTGGCCAGTCGCAGAGAAGGCCGCCGTTGGAAGCGGCTCCGTCAGAGTCAGAGACGGTGCCCTCCCCAGCGGAGCGAGGAACCCGCTCCCGGTGGCACCGCCTTGTCGCACCGTTCTCTGAGCCGCTCGTGTCCTTACGTCAAACTGAGAGACCTGCAGGACTTCAGCCTTTCAATCCCCAACACACTCCAAGCACCTGCCCAGTGCTAGGTCCTGAGTTGGGTGCAGGGGACAGAGACGAATGACACCCTGGCCGGCCTGGAACGTCCACCCAGACCAGGGAGTCAGTGGCAGGGTTACTTGAAGCAATGAACGAACCTTAAGCTTCAGGGCCCCTCACTTGCATGGTCCCCTGGGAGAGCAGCGAGTTGCTGACAGTTACGGAGTGTTCCAGGTGGACAGGGGAAGCCAGTTTGAGATGAGGAAGCAATTCTGTGCAAGCATTGCTAATAAATTGCCCAAAGATGTCTCAGAAGAAGGCAAATCTGAATCTCCAAGTCTCCTGTAATGCGTTGTGATTTTTCGTTTTAAATATTTATTTCGTGATTTTTTTTTAAGGGTTCCCACAGTGTATAAACTTCAGCTCCAGGAAACCTGGATATCCCCCTCAGGAAGGCAGCTAAACAAGTAAAGGGGACCCTGGTACAGGGTGGCAAGCGCTCTATGCACAGAATGCGGAGACAGGAGGACTTCCCAGAAAAGGAAAAGGCTGTGTTCAAATTGAAAAAAACAGCAATACAGGAGCTAGCGTGGTTTGAGCACTGGGAGAAGTCCTGTATTGCTGAAGGGTAGACTCGAGTCGAAGATCTCAGGGCTAGAATACTTGCCTTTGGACCACTTAAAAGTGAATGAGCAGCCGGCACTGTGGCTGACACCTGTAACCCTAGCGATTTGGGAGGCTGAGGGGGGAGGATTGCTTGAGGCCAGGAGTTCCAGACCAACCTGAGCAAGAGCGCAAGAGCAAGACTCGTCTGGACAAAAAATAGAAAAATTAGCGGGGCGTAGTGCTGTGCCTGTAGTCCCAGCTACTCAGGAAGGTGAGGCAGGAGAATCGCCTGAGCCCAGCAGTTTGAGGCTGCAGTGAGCTATGATGACACCATGGCACTCTAGCCTGGGTGACCAAGCAAGACTCTGTCTCCAAAAAAAACAAAAGTGTTCTTACCACAATAAAATAAAGTTTAAAAAAAACCGAATGCACAAAGTCACATTTCCCTGTCCTTTTAAATGTCTGCATTTCCTGCTACCTCAGGAGATACTTCAGCTTCTAGGAGCCAGGTGAAAGCCCGGGTTATTTACCTGTAAACTTGCAAATTATCCCATAGTTCTCACATTTTGGCTAATCCAAATCTAGTTGTTTTTTTTTTAAAGAGAAATACCAGATACTACCTGTGAAAGAGTAATGGGGGTAAAAGGAGTGGAGTCAGCAAGGAAAAGCCTATGGGAAAAAAGAGAGCAGGGCAGATATTTGCACACCCATGTAGCTTGTTCACAACAGCCAAAAGCTGGAAACAGCCCAAATGTCCACTGATGGCTGAATGGATTTTGTAAATGTGACATATACAGGCAATGGAATATTATGCAGCCTTTAAAAGGCATGAAAAAGGCAAAGGAATGAAATTCTGATACATGCTGCAACATGAATGAACCTTGAAAACATGCCAAGTGAGAAACCCAACACAAACGAACAAATTAGTATGATTCCTCACGTATGAAGTACCTAGAATAGACAAATATGTAGACATAGAAACTGGCATGGGGTTAATACAAGCTTGTGGGTAGAATGAAATGGAGAGTTAATCATTTACAAAATTTCAATTTGAAATAATAAAGTTCTGGAGACGGATCATGGTGACAATTGCACACAATGTGAATGTACTCAATAGCACTGATTTGTGCACTTAAAAATGATTAAAATGGTAACTTTTATGTATATTTTGCCACAATTTTTACAAGTTTAAAAGAAATTAGGTTGACCTTGACCTTTTTTCTCTGTCTCCTATTTTTCTTCTACCTAGGGGAGATATCAATAACACCAAGGACAGTATTGATCTTAACCATGACATAGGGTCCTATATCCATCTGTTTGAGTTATTAAGCACTGGGCAGGCAGCCCAGGAGGCCTAGGCTGAAGTGTCCAATCAACCTAAAAGATCACTTTGTCTGGGTTACTGTCTCTGCCTTCCTTCTATTGGGAGGCCTCCCTGGCCTTTAGCAAAATTGGCAAAAAAGTACATCTACACCTTTTTTTTTCTTCCTCCCAGTCCTACATCCATATCTTTTTTTTTTTTCCCCAGGAATCCTGTGTTGAGATCGTATCTTACTATCTTCCAACTTCATACCTCAGCTGCCTTGTTTGCCTTGGTACTGCTTTCAGTTTAAAATACCACCAGCCATATAACCTTTTTAACAATTTGTCCTTCTCAAAATAAAACATAACTAACATCAGTCACAGAGAGTACTCATCCTGCTATAAATAGTTTCCTGGATCATCAAACTTATAGCTCAAGAGGCTATTCTGGGATATTTAAATAAATGAAGTCAGAAAAAGTTATTTGAGAATTCTGAAGCATTTAAAGTGGCAAATTTCCAAGAATCACAACTGTAAACCAAGAAAGTTTCCAGAATTTTTGATGTTAGAGGCATTGTGTCTGGAGCACAAGTTTTTTTCATTCCAGCAGAGCATCTTGAGTATTTTAGAATCAGGAAGTTGTTAAATGCCTTTCTGTGGTAAAATGATAGAATTTAGTTTTAAGCGATCACAAAGGTATTTGATTTTTTTTAATCTGTCAAATCCATTTATTGTAGCTCAGAAATTGAAGGCTGGACAAGATCAAATTGTAGGCAGTGGGCTCAGACACTGCTTGCTTTGGATAAGTCCATTGTGTGTCATGAAAGTCCTTTCTGTGGCTCAAGGGCTTAGCTACTCCGTGACGGCAAAAATCATTCTGTGGGTTGGGATTTACAGCTCTGAAGACTGGAGCATCGTGTTTTGTACAGGGCATCTCAGGCAATTCACTCTTGAGAAAATCAAAGGGCTGGCTTCAGATAAGGATGAGAGCTGAAGTCAGAGATGAGAAGGAATAATGCCAGGGAAAAAGGACCCGTGGCAGGCGGCTAGATGTTGGGCACGGGGGAGAAAACATAGGCCTCAGAGTCAGACACGAAAAACATACGGCCTGATGTCAAGGACTGTGAGGGTGATGACATCAGGCACTGGGGGATAAAACATCAGGCTCTTAAGGGACATGAGGTTAAAGGACTAGATGGAGGTTGACATCAAAGGGTGGTATTTGTGTTGACAGGGACCTAGAGGAAGGCACTGCAGTGGGGAGGAAGGCACCAGATCCAGTGGGGGAAGGACGTTAGGGACGAGAGGCTGATGTCAGAGACTGAAAGGAGTATGAGAACGAGAAGGTTGCTACGCGGAAGGGATGAAGACGGCTCAGCCAGTGGGGGGTGCTTGCTGTTAGGGTGCACCTATCGCACAAAAGTCACCTCCATTCCACAGAGAGCCTATTTTAAAATATGCAGTGTTGAAAGGCTGCCCAACAGGAGACAAAAGGTTCTCAGTCAGCTGGGGACACGCCATTCTCCCTGCCAAATGTCTGATGGAATCCTGTCCTACACAGGGGAGCAGCTTCTGCAACTTTTTGCTTCACAGGGAAGATACGTGCACAGATAATGGTGCTTTTCTGGTCTCCCTGAGCGGACCAGTGTCTTTAGTCAAAGCAACATCCCTTTCTCAAATTCTAAAACTCCAATAACTCAGTGATAGTGGTAGTTTCGATGTCTCTGCCCCCTACAGTGTGTGCCGGGCATTGTGCTGAGTGACTTCAGTATCACAATTCACTTAATCTTCATAGCAAACCCCTCAGGTGTTACTTTTCCCATTTTATAGATAGAGATCTGACATGGTTAAGGAGCTTGTTCAAGTTCACACAGCTTTTAAAATCCCAACTTCAACACTGGTCTGCTACAATTACGCCACTGCTTTTTTTAAGCGCATGTTCCTTGTACAGGATTATTAAAGTAATTATGGGAGGTCGGGCACAGCAGTGGCTTTCACATGTAATCCTAGCACTCTGTGAGGCTGAGAGGGGAGGATTGCTTGAGGCCAGGAGTTCAAGACCAGCCTGAGCAAGAGACCCCATCTCTACAAAAAATAGAAAAATTAGTTGGACGTGGTGGCATGTGCCTATAGTCCTAGCTATTCAGGAGGCTGAGGCAGGAGGATCGCTTGGTACCAGGAGTTTGAGGGTGCAGTGAGCTACGATGACACCAGTGCAACATCATAGCTGGGGGATAGAGTGAGACTCTGTCTCCAAAATCCAAAATAATTAAGTAGATATGGGAAACACACACACAAAAAGTCAACTAGAGTCATGCACTGCCGACATTCTAGAATTTTTTTTCAGTGCTTTTGTTATAAATGTGTTGAATTTGCTTGAGCCTTTTAAAATAGTAGGTTAAACCAGACTTTCTCAAACTGTGTTCCACAGGACAGTGTTCTAGGAGATATTAATAGGTTAAAATTACCACTTTAAAGACTCTGAGAAGTGGAAAGCCTGTTTAACTTTGTGTAATCATAAATACAAATACAAATGTAAGAAATACTGGGTTAAGATGTAGGAGAGCACAGTTTCGTTTCCTACATTTTTCACTCAAACACCTTTCTTATTTATTTATCTTTCTTTTTTTTTTTGAGACAGAGTCTTGCTCTGTTGCCCTGGCTAGAGTGAGTGCTGTGGCGTCAGCCTAGCTCACAGCAACCTCAAACTCCTGGGCTCAAGCGATCCTCCTGCCTGAGCCTCCCGAGTATCTGGGACTACAGGCGTATTTTTGTTTTTATATTTTTAGTTGTCTGGCTAATTTCTTTTTTTTTTTATTTCAGCATATTATGGGGGTACAGATGTTTAGGTTACATATGTTGCCCTTGCCCCCCCCTTTCTATTTTTATTAGAGACAGGGTCTCCCTCTTTTATGTGTGGGAGGGCGGGCCAGAGAAGGAGAGAAAGGGAGGAGAGAATCAGGGGTCTCGCTCTTGCTCAGGCTGGTCTCGAACTCCTGAACTCAAGTAATTCTCCAGCCTCAGCCTCCCAGAGTGCTAGGATTACAGGTGTGAGCCACCGCGCCTGGCCTATTTATCTTTCTTAAAATGCTGAGGGAACATTGCACAGATTTCTCCATGCTGCACGAGTGGATATGATCATGAGAATTCAACCCCTTCATCTGGGCCCATTGATCAGCAGTGATTTTCCTGGCGTGACTCACAGTCTCCTCACCCACCTGCTCTGCTGTCTCCTCAGCGAGCCCCACACCCCCATCTCTCCAGGTCTCTGCCACCTCTAGCAGCTGACATTCCAACTGCACCCCCAAGTCTTGCCTCTTGGTCTGGTCTGCTAACTGTCCTGTTCCTGAGTAAAGAGGGCCCCCTCCCCAGGAAACCAACAGCCGCCATCTCATTCCTACACTTACAAAACTTTCTTGACCGTTTTTCATTTGAACAACCGAACTCATCAGGATCCAGTACCCCGTGCTTGTTTCCCTTCAGCCAACGCACAGCCCATTTGCCTCCGGAGAGAACACTCTTTGCTTCTTGCTCTAAGACTCAAAGACAGTGATTTTAAAGGCCCTCTGGACCCTGGTAATAATTCACTTTTCAGGTTTTCTCAATAAAGAGGAATCTGAAGAGTGAATGTTTACAATCTGATAAAGGATCAGTGTTACTATGAACAGCCCCAAGTCCATGTGGCGTTCTGCCCACATATCCCTTCACAACCAAAGGAAAACCATTAATCTTCTTGTTGACATGTAGTTAATGTTCAAATGCAACGTGAGTTCAAAATCTAAATATATCACAGAGGATTACAGTCTGACACTTGAACACCAGCAGTGCAAGCCCTAACTCAGAGGAGTTTTTTCCTGGGAGTGGCACAGGAAGCCAACCCTCATGGCCAAAGGCGGGAAAGTGAGGGGTTGACTTGAGCTCACTTTCGGACAAGACAAAGGCCGGGACTGGGAAAGGTGACCTGGCATCATGCAGAAGAAGCTTCCACTGTGGAGATGTGAACTGGAAGCAGCGTTCACTACGGCAACATTGTGAAACAAAAAGCGTAAGAACTTTCTGTGTTCTTGAAATGCTTTGCAGGAATGAGCTGCTCAGCGGAGAGTAGAAATGTGGTAAAGTCATTTTCTTCAAAACTGGATGACTAGCCCTTTAGGAATTCTATTTAGTCTGTCAAATATGGATATATTTTATGCTATAAAAAGGCAAAAGTTTATTTTTGAAGAAAGAGTAATGACTCTAAAAATTCCAGCTGGTTTCCCTCACTGGGTTCAGCAATCCGAGCCAGTGAGCAGAGCTTGGGATAACTTTTTTTATTCTAATAGCATTAGCACATATTGTGAGTAGTCAGAAAGGAGTAGCATATTTATCTTTGGCATATCTATAAGACTGAATGAGATGAAGTCCAGATGCCCATAAAGTTCCCACCTATGCTAAAAGATCTCATCCAGTGGTTTAGAATGGTACGTGGAATGCCTACCTTAGGGCATGGTCTCTCCTTACGCTACATGAGCAACTGTAAATTCATAGTCCCTTCGCAATGTGGCTTGCGGCTTCACAGTCAAAGTCCCTTTGAAGCTACTCCATGGTCCCTCTGAACACTGAGCTAAGTCTTGGCCAAAGCAGACCCCAACAAATGGAGAGTAATGATGCATTTGGAAGAAAGGATCGTTGGGGCCAGGTATCCTGTTTTCTACAGGCATTCTGTGGTACTCAGAGTCCTGTCCATTTTTTGGTTTCATCTTACCTTTTCCTGGCGGTTTTGAATTAAAACAGAGAATCCTGATCTAGCCCATAGTAGGATCTCTAGAGGGATTCAATATGCTGCCGCATAACTATTCATTTCCTTAAAAAGTTTCTGTTATTGATGTTAAATTATTATGAGCACTCTCTGAAAACAAGCCTAGCCTAACGGGACTGTGTAGAGCACAATCAGCCCCTTCAGCAAAACTGGAAAGTTAATGAGGATCGTTTTTGCCCTCTTCCCTTTCCACTGGAGCCGTCCTTCTTGTGCTTGTGATCGGATCTCCCACTCGTTCATGAACTGCCTCTCAATCATGTCGTTATACTTTCCCTTCATTCACATGGAGATGGCAGATTGTCACTTTGTATCAAGGGATTTTGCTTTGAGACAAGATGCCCTTGGAATGAAGACCAGTGATACCTGGTTGGTTTTGGAAGACTGCTCTGTATGTTTCCACAAGACAGTTGAAACCCCACAAACTCAAGCCTTAAACTTGTAGGGGATCATTCCAAGAAACAGGCCATTCCTGTCCTAGTGCAGGCAGGCAGGCAGCCACCTGCAGCCAGCACGCCTGTTGCTGGGACCTCACTGTACGAGTAGGAGGAAGAGGAGGCAGAACAGCTTTAGCTCAAGGGGAATGGTCTAAGAAGAGGAAGAGTGAAAAATGGCAAGATGAAAGGGAAGAGGTCAAGAAAAAGCCAGGGGTCCTTTTTTGAGAACCCCCTGAAGTCAAGGATTTTATTGATTTGCCCTCTCTGAGTACACGAGTTTGCTAATATTCTCCCCCAGACCCGCCCCACCCTACACACATACATGCACATAGCATTCAGCATCTGCTTTCGGGTTCCTTAGGTTAGGGTCTTTTTCTAGGACTTTTTCATGGAATTTCTTAAAGCATGCACTATATTTTCACTGCAGTGTTAGAGAGTTGCTGTCACTTGTGAAGCAAGGGTGGCCACTCACTCTTCCTCCAGGAGGATTAGCTCTTCTGACTGAAGGTGTGGCTTCTGGTAGCAGAGACATCCTGTGAGAACTGCAAGAGAGAACACAATGCAATACAGCAGAGATAATTATCACTGTGATGCTAGGCACCAGAAAAGACAAAAGCACATAAAGCAGAAGAAAAATAAAAGTCCAGAAATAAACCTAAGTATCAGAATCTAGTGGATGATACTTGGCATTTCAAATTAGTGGGGGGGGTGGGGGATATTGGGACATTAGCTAACCCCTTAGAAAAAAATTTTAGGTCCCTAGCTCAAGCCATATACAAGAATATATTCCTAATAAATCAAATATTTAATGGTTTAGAAATTATATTTCAAAAATAAAATCATATAATTACCAGAAAATAAAGGTAAGTATAAACATACGCCATACACACTTAACAGACATACACACATATAGTGAACTTTAGTAAACATGACACCAATAGGCAAAAACATTAAAAGATAGAAAAATGAATACAAAAAAAGACCATAAACAAAAGACAATGAAAACAAAGTTAAGAAAAATTACTCAAAATTTGGAGATAAGGCAAAAAGATTACTACTTGCCCTTTCGATATCATACTAAAGCATTGTCTAACAAGCCCTTCTAATGATATGATTTTCTAGGAAAATGTAATTTTGATTTGTCATTTTCTATTGATTAGGTCCCTGACTCTGTAAAATTAAATGTTAACTTATAGAAGATTGATAAATTAAAAATGGTTTTTCTTTGGTAGGGATGTACGTTATTTCTGTCTGGTAGAAAAGATATTCCCAAAGATTATGCTTTTATTGCTCTTGTAGAATAGCAAGCTTTGTATCTAATTTAGCAATCTAATTATTTCAGCATTCTTCCTTTCACATCGGTCTCTTGCATTCTCTATCTGATCAGCTTTCCTATCCTGCTGGCTCTCTCATGAATAAGTGAAATAAGTCATTGAAATGCCTGCACTACATATTTGCATGTTTTTAATTTTTTAAAAATTACACTCTGTTCTCAAAAGGTAAGCATAGAATTACCATATGAGCCAGCAATTCTACTCCTAAGTACATATATATCCAAAGGAATTGAAGCAAAGACTGAAACAGATACTTGTACACCAGTGTTTACAGCGATAACCAAAACATGGAAGCAATCAAAGTGTCCACCAACAGATCAATGGGTAAACAAAATGCGATATATACACATGATAGACTGTTATTCAGCCATAGAAAGGTATTAAATCCCGATAAATGCTAGAACATGAATGAACCTTGACAATATTACACTAAATAAAATGAGCCAGACACAAAAGGGCAATTATGGTATGGTTCCACTTTGTGAGGTACCTGGAATAAACAAATTCATAGAGACAAAACGCACAATGGAATAGAGGTTACCAGGAGCTAGGGAGAGGGGTGGACCAGGAGTCATTTTTTAAATGGATCCAGAATTTCTGTTTGGGATGACGGAAAAGTTCTGGAAATGAGTAGTAGTGATAGCTGCACAACATTGTGTGACATACTTACTGCCGCTGGAACGTACGTTTAAAATGATTAAAATGGGCCGGGCGCGGTGGCTCACGCCTGTAATCCTAGCACTCTGGGAGGCCGAGGCGGGCGGATTGTTTGAGCTCAGGAGTTTGAGATCAGCCTGAGCAAGAGCGAGATCCCGTCTCTACCAAAAATAGAAAGAAATTAATTGGACAGCTAAAAATATATAGAAAAAATTAGCTGAGCACGGTGACAGATGCCTGTAGTCCCAGCTACTCGGGAGGCTGAGGCAGGAGGATCGCTTGAGCCCAGGAGTTTGAGGTTGCTGTGAGCTAGGCTGACGCCACGGCACTCACTCTAGCCAGGGCAACAAAGTGAGACTCTGTCTCAAAAAAAAGCAATCGGTGAATCATCTGAAGAATATAGCTCCAGGAAAAAATGTTGGTAAAAATTGTCATGAGTTTTGAATCTTATGGAACAGAGGCAATAGATTTTTATTTAATAGTATTGGTATTGGAGAAATTGGTTCTTAGTACTTGAAGTGTAGCCTTTTTGAATCTCTGTTCTCATTTGCTTATTGATGCAAGTATTGTTGTTTCTTTAGGTTAGATGAGGTCTTAATTGTGGAACATCTGAAGTCACGTAAAGAAGGTAATTTTTTTTTTAAAGGCCTCTGCTCCATCGTGTTTAAACATTATGGAAAATTGGTTATCAAAAACAGTCATTACACCAGATCATAGATTTGGAATACCAAGTGGTTATAAGAATAAATAAATGTTTTGATGATTGGTTTCCAAATCAGCATATGTAGTTGAAGTTTAGTTGTGTTGCTGTATTTTTAAAACTATATTTGGAGAAAGAAGTGTGGGTTTGTTTAACAACTTTGGTTAAGGGGAACATAGCGTAGGATGTGATAACCTTTTATTAGGGACTAAGATCAGATCATGTCAATTTACTGTAATTATGTAGATGAATAGAGAAGTGATAAAAAAATCATGACGAAAGACATCAGGCGGAGATATTTTTATTTTAGCTTATTAACTCTTTTGAGGAAGTTATTCTAATTTTCTATTTTGTAATGAGGAAACTGAGGCTCAGGGGTGAAGAAGTGATACACAGGAAGAGAAAGAGCCAGAATTCAGTGGAGTTAGGGAGGAGTGAAAAAAAAAACATATGTCCAAACCAACCCCAAAACCCAGAAGGGTTATTTGTTATCTCTGTTTATTAAAGAAAAGTAGTCATTCAGTAAATTATTGGCTAGGTACTATGTCGGGTTCAGGGGATGCAGTGAGAGGCAATAAGAGTGTAGGTCTTTGCCCTCATGGAGTATGTAGTCTAATGGATTACAAATGAATAAGTAAGCATAATTAGCAATTGTATAAATACAGCTGAGGAAGTGTGTATGATGATCTGAGAATGTAACAAGGGAGACCTAATTTAGACCAGCAATGAATTAATGGAGTGTTTGACACAGAAGGACCTTTAAGAGAGTGATATTTAAGCTCAGACTAGAAAGAGAAGTGCAGAAAGGAGTCTTTTAGGCAGAGGAAGATCCTGAGATGAGGAGCTTCCATGAACCAAAAGAAGGCTTCATTTAGCTGAAGCTTAATGAGCAAGGTAGGGAAGAGTAGAGCTGAAAGTGAGCCTGGATTTTTTTTTTTTTTTTTTTTGAGACAGAGTCTCACTCTTATGCCCGGGCTAGAGTGCCGTGGGGTCAGCCCAGCTCACAGCAACCTCAAACTCCTGGGCTCAAGCAATCCTACTGCCTCAGCCTCCGGAGTAGCTGGGACTACAGGCATGCGCTACCATGCCCGGCTAATTTTTTCTATATATTTTTAGTTGTCCGATTAATTTCTTTCTATTTTTAGTAGAGATGGGGTCTCACTCTTGCTCAGGCTGGAGTGAGCCTGGATTGTAGGCAAGAATCTTACAGGTCATGGAAAGAATTGTAGGTTTTCTTGTAAGTATACTGAAAAGCCATGTAAGAAGTGAATGGTGTAGTCTGATTTAATTTTTAAAAAGATCTTTGGATATTCTGGGGAATATAGTAGATAATGTCAGCAGAAAAATGAAATGGTGGACTGCAAGTGCTAGGGAGTTATCAATAGAGATGGGTAAAAGTGGATATTTTCAAGGTTTATTTTGGAAGTAGAATAGGACTTGGTGATGGCAGGCTGTAGGTGAAGAAAAAAGAAATTAAGAATGACCTCCAGATTTCTGGTATGAGTAGCTAGACTTCTTGAAATGCCAACAACTGGAAGAGGTGCAGATACAGGAGGAAAGAGCAAGTTAAAAAAATTTTTTTTTTATTTTCGAGACCGGATCTTGCTCTATAGAGCCTGGGCTAGAGTGCAGTGGTGTTACCATAACTCACTACAACCTCCAACTCCTGGGCTCAGGCAATCCTCCTGCCTCAGCCTCTCCAGTAGCTGGGATTACAGGTGTCTGCCACCATGCCCAGCTAATTTTTTTTATTTTTTGTAGAGACAGGTCTCTCTTTTGCTGAGGCTGGTCTCAAACTCCTGTTCTTAAGCGATCTTCCTGCGTTGACCTCCCAAAGTGCTAGGATTACAGGCGTGAGCCACCACACCTGGCACTTTGAAACATCTTGATTGAGATAAATTAAGGAGTCTGGGGTACTAAGGTATTATTTAAAATAATAGTAGTGGATGAGATCCCTAAAGAAAGTTAAAATTACTTGAAAGTACCTTATAGTTAAATTTTGGTCCTATTGGAGAGAAGGGATTATTTCTTACCCCCAGAAAGTTTGCATCCTAGAGATACCTGAATTAATTGATTATTCATTTATTTATTAGATCAAAAGGGATTTTTTAGACTCTGTCATAACCCTTGAATAGATTTTTATTGGCTGAGTACATGAATTAAATGATGCCTATCAGCTTTTAAAGCCAGAGTGGTTTTGTTTTAGATATCTGAGAAAGATAGGTTAAAAAGATTTTGTGGCTAGATTGTAAACAACATGAAAGGATAATATATATGTTATGTCATCTGTCGTTGGTTCCTGGTCTTTTTCCCCACTTCTTAGGAATATCAATTTGGTGTGTATTACTGCAAACCCCTTTCTGTGCTTATACTAACATGTACCCATAAGAATTATATATTATAGTAATCTTGTGTGTACATTTTAAAAATGTATACTGTATCTTTCTGCAACTTGCGTTTTTTTTTTTTTTACTTAGTGGTATATCTTAGAAAACTTGGAGTTAGTACAGAACGATCTTTTTTAACTGTCCTGTAATATTTTATGGCATGGATTTAATGTAGTTTAGACATTCTATTTGGTGGACATTTAGTCTATTCCCAGTTTTTTGTTGTTATAGATAATGCTACAAGGAATATACTTGTAGTTTCTTTGGATTCATATGTGTTTTCTCTAGGGAAGATTCTGAGAATAGAAATTGCTGAGTCAGTATACACATAGTACATATTTTAATAGATAGTGCCAAATTGCCCTCCACTATTTCACTATACCAACTGCATTTCTACCAGTTTCTCTACATTCTTTTCAACATTGGGAAAGCTATTATCAGATAGCTAAATTTTTGTCAATATGTGTTTTTTTTTTTTCTGAGACAGAGTCTCACTCTCTTGCCCAGGTTAGAGTGCCATGGCGTCAGCCTAGCTCACAGCAACCTCAAACTCCTGGGCTCAAGCGATCCTCCTGCCTCAGCCTCCCGGGTAGCTGGGACTACAGGCATGCGCCACCATGCCTGGCTAATTTTTTATGTTTTTAGTTGTTTGGCTGATTTGTTTCTATTTATAGTAGAGACGGGGTCTTGCTCTTGCTCAGGCTGGTCTTGAACTCCTGAGCTCAAGCAATCCTCCCACCCTGGCCTCCCAGAGTGTTAGGATTACAGGTGTGAGCCACTGCGCCCGGCCAATATGTGTTTTTTCTCAAATATAGATACCAATTCTTTTCAATTTGCATATTTTAAAACCTTATTTTTGGTTTCTTTCTGCTATGTAAACATTTTTAATGTAATGAGGGGAATCCATTTCATTATTGCTAGAAATAGGGATGACTATAACAGTAAATATGCAAGACTTTTATGAAGGAAACTATAAAATAATACCATAAGATATACAAGAAAACCTAAGTGGAAATATATGCATATGTCGGAATGGGAAGAATTCAATAATTTAATCTGTAAATTTGATGAAACCCTAATCAAATCCCAGTATATGTATATGGTACCAACTTTAAAAGGTAAAAAAGGGGAAACAAGAAAAACACTTCCCTTTGATTCATCGAGATAATTCTCTTCCCTAGAGGCAAATCACTGTTGTCATTTTCTTGGATATTTATCAAGAGATACTGTGTGTGTGCGTGGGTGTGTGTCCATTGTCCTGTACCTCATTGTTTGCACTTAATTTATATGTGAGGTTGTTCATTATCAGCATGTAAGTACATTTAGAATTGCTCCGTGTTTCCAAGGTTGCTTAGTAGTAATTCATTGTATGTGTTTGTCATCATTAATTTTACCCTATGTCTTTTGCTTTTAACCATGAATATCCTTCTATATTTTGTTCTTCAGAATATGAAATAATGTATTAATATTTGTAGGATGGATGCCTAGAGGTGGAATTGCTTGGTCAGGAAAATATTTTTTTGAGTTGCCCTCAATAGAGGTTGTACCAATTTACAGTAGGGGATTCTCATTACATAGGACATTGTTAAACCTTTTGACCTTTGTCAGTATAAGAGAAGTTTGGTGACCCTTTAGAGTTTAAATTTGTATTTTTCTTAATTTGTATTTTATACATTTTTAAGAGCCGTATTTCCTTTTTTTGGGAGCTATGTCCTTTTTTTGTCCTTTATTCCATTTGATTGTTGATTTATCTCCCTGATTATAGGGGCTCTGTGTCTTCATTTTTTAAGGATATGAGTTGCAGTTTTTTTTCATTGTTTATCATTGTGTGTTTGATATTTTTTCCCTATACAGTATCTTCAATTTTTTTCTTTTTTAAAAAAATAAATGTAAAATATAATAACAGACTTGACCATTTTTGCCATTTTTAAGTATACACCATTTTGTAGCATTAAGTACACTCACAGTGTTTTGCAAAAATCACCATTATCCATTTCTAGGATGTTTTCATCATCACAGAAACTCTGTACTCGTAAAACAATCCTAGTCTCTACTCCCCCATTCTACCTTTTGTCTTTATGAATTTGCCTATTTTGTGTAAATACCTCATAAATGGAATCTCAGCATTTGTCCTTTTGTGTCTGGCTTATTTCACTTAGCATAATGTTTTCAAAGTTAGCCTATACTGTAGTATATATCAGTATTTCATTCATTGTTAATGCTGAGAAATATTCCATTGTATATGTATAACAATTTTTTTTGTTTACCATTCATTAGTTGATGGACACTTAGATGATTGCTGCCTTTTGGCCATTGTGAAAAATACTGCTATGATCATTGGTGTTACAAACATGTATGTGAGTCCTTGCTTTCAATTCTATTGCGTATATGCCTCACAGTGAAGTTGATGAGTCATATGTTAATTCTATGTATGGCTTTCTGAGGAACTGTCAAACTGTTTTCCACAGTGCCGTGCCATTTTATGTTCTTACCAGCAATGCACAGGGTTCCAATTTCTGGAGATCCTTGTCGGCACATATTTTCTTTATTTTTTTCCCTTAATATCTATTGTAATGAGTGTGAAGTGGTATTTCATTTTTTCCTTTTTTTTTTTTATTTTTAATTGTGGTTTAAAAAAACATAAACACATTTACCATCTGAAACACTTTTAAGTGTACAGCTCAGTAGTAAGTATATTCACATTGTCATGCAGATGTCCAGAAATTTTTCATTTTGCAAAACCCGAACTCTACCTATTAAACAATTCCCCCTCAGCCTCTAGTAACTACCATTTTATTTACTTCCTTTGTATCTATGTTTCTATTAATTTGACTACTTTAGAGACCTGGTTTAAGTGGAGCGGTATTTGTCTTTTTGTGACTGGCTTTTTTCATGTAGCGTAATGTTCTCACAGTTCTTCTATTAATAGGTTGTAGTGTGTGTCAGAATTTTCTTTTTAAGACTGAATAATATCCCATTGTGTGTGTGTGTGTGTGTGTATGTCCATATGTCTATATATATCTGTTAGATAGGTGGTTTATAGTGTTCAAGTCCCTTCTTTTTTTTTTTTTTTTTTTTTTGAGACAGAGTCTCACTCTCTTGCCTGGGGCAAGTGCCGTGGCGTCAGCCTAGCTCACAGCAACCTCAAACTCCTGGTCTCAGGCAATCCTACTGTCTCAGCCTCCCAAGTAGCTGGGACTACAGGCATGAGCCACCATGCCCGGCTAATTCTTTTCTAGATATATTTTTAGCTGTCCAATTAATTTCTCTCCATTTTTTGGTAGAGATGGAGTCTCGCTCTTGCTCAGGCTGGTCTCGAACTCCTGAGCTCAGAACGATCCGCCCACCTCGGCCTCCCAGAGTGCTAGGATCACAGGCGTGAGCCACGCGCCCGTGTTCAAGTCCCTTCTATGTCCTTATTGATCTTATGTTTATTTATTCTATCCATTTTTTTTTTTTTTTTTTTTGAGACAGAATCTCACTTTGTTGCCCGGGCTAGAGTGAGTGCTGTGGCGTCAGCCTAGCTCACAGCAACCTCAAACTCCTGGGCTCAAGCAATCCTACTGCCTCAGCCTCCCAAGTAGCTGGGACTACAGGCATGCGCCACCATGCCCGGCTAATTTTTTCTATATATTTTTAACTGTCCAATTAATTT
>CAUYSK010018864.1:0-12262 GCA_963575035.1 Avahi laniger
CATGGAGTACTATTTAGCTTTAAGAAACAATGGTGATATTGTACCTCTTATATACTCCTGGAAAGCGCTGGAACACATTCTACTAAGCGAGGTATCCCAAGAATGGAAAAACAAGCACCACATGTACTCACCATCAAATTGATATTAGCTGATCAACACATAAGTGCACATATAAGAATAACATCTATTGGATGTTGGGCAGAGGGGAGGGGGGAGGGGGGAGGAGGGGACGGGTATATGCATACACAAAGAGTGCAATGCACACCACCCGAAGGATGGATATATTTGAAACTCGGACTTGGGGGGGAGGAGGGGCAAGGGCAACATACGTAACCTAAATATCTGTATCCCCATAATATGCTGAAAAAAAAAAGAATGGATGCGGAGAGAGTTGGTATCTTTTGACTTTTGGTGCCTCTTCACCATATGAAATTTCACACTCACAGAACAAAGGTTGGGTCAGAGCAGGGGTCCACACAGCCCAGAGACTGGAGATGTTGTTCGCGGCACACTGGAGGCGCAGACAAGCCAGAGTAGCAGGACTGGTTCCGGCACCCCTTCTTCCAGAGCACTGATATTTACATATTGGGATTCCATCCAAGCTTTTCTTTTACAAACGTTACTTCTGATCAGTTAGAAATCTAATGTGCTGGTGGCCATCATGTCTCCTTTTATTTTTCACACCCTGTGATTCTGATAACCTATCTTCTCTGTCACCCTTTCTGCCACACTGCAGCTTTCCTGACAGGGAGGAAGGAAATTAGACAGATCCTTGGTGATCTCCCCGTCACTGCACAAGGCCGTGCTTGGTTGGATGCCCCGAGGGCACAGTGAGGCAGAGGGGTG
Organism: Avahi laniger; assembly: GCA_963575035.1. NCBI lineage: Eukaryota > Metazoa > Chordata > Mammalia > Primates > Indriidae > Avahi > Avahi laniger. Next base: position 847 of record CAUYSK010018864.1, read on the forward strand.
GGAACGGTCCTTGCAGGTCTCAGGGTAGGGGGACCAGGCCAAGGAAAAGCAAGTTCTGAATTCTCAGCCGAGCTCTGCCGTCCCACCAAGCTGTCATCCCAGCACTACCTGCCATGCTTCGGTTCTGCATGTCTTTGTTAACAGCTTCTCTAGTAACTAGGACATTTTTATATTATCATTCCAAGAATACTAATGTGCTTTCCATCAAAAGCTTTATGGTAATTAAATTGAAGAGACGGGGAAATGAATATAGTTTGTCATATAAAATAATGATCCAGTTTGTCGATCGTATCATGTAGATCAATTACAGCATTGCCAGAGATCAAAGTCACCTGAAATTGCCATTTCTACTTATCAACAATGATTTTGTTAAAGTAAATTTGGAACTAGAAGGCAGTATACTGGTATAATGATTCAGTGAGGAGAAGGGATGATTGCAAAAAATAATCTAATGTAACAGTCATAATAACAAAACATAGAGATAAAATACTATTTTCTCTAATTTTGTGGGATGGCGTAGTCAGCGCTCACAAACCAATGGCTTAGATTCAGAACTTCCGGAATGGTGGCAAGAGTTCTGGGAAACCTCTTGCCCAGAGAGACTCCTACAAAGCTGATACACATTAGCAAAGGCAACCACTCAGAGTCTGTGTAGAGAGATCAAAGCGCAGACATGAAATTGAGAAGCATGCACTCAATAAAGCCCTTGGTAACGCATAGGAACAGCGGGAGGGGGCTGTGTGCCCTGGGACCACACCCATTCCTCCTGCTGGCTCTGCCTTGCCGGTGAGTTGTTACATGGGTTTGACAGCCAAGTAGTAGTTCCCATCCCCCCTAATTTCTAGAAGTCAGTGAACAAATCACATTTTGCACAGCTCCACGCTGCACGAGGTCTATCTGGAGTGCACGGCAGCGGTCAGTGGCAATGCCGGCTCCCGCTACGTGAGGAGCATCAGGCAGGGTGGCTGGTGAAGGGTCCAGAGTCCCTTTCCTACATGGCTATGTATTATGGGGGAGCTTCTTTAGTGGGATCGGCAGAAAAATGGCAAATCTCTTCTCCCCCAGCTTCCTGAGATATAAAAGCTATTCCATTCTATAGGTTTGAAAGCCAGAAAACCACTAGATCCTTTTCCCTGATTCTGAGATACAGAGATCTATAATGAGCAGTGCCCAGTGGCAGCACCAGCTTCCACCTGCCTTGCAGCACACTCTACAGCCCCTGACTCATAAGGAGAACACGAGAGCAGCCAGTGGAGAGCACCCCCCACCAGCCCCAGCTCCATACAGCAGAGGCTCCACCCAGGGGAAGATCAGAACAAGCCTCGAAGTCTGTGAAGACCCCACCCTGAGTTCAGCTGGAGCAGACCGTGGAGTGTGTTGTATCCCAAGACGCTGCTGAAGTCAGCTGGCAGTGAGTTGGACACCATAGAAGGAGACTAGCCAGAAGTTCATGAGGGATCAGGAAAAGAGAGCCGCAAATCGCAGTCGTCCCTGGTGGCCAGCGATGTGCACACTCAAGGACCTTCCTCCTGAGGAATGACTAGAGAGAGGATATGTGTGGCAGAGGCCCACGGCTGAATGTGGGGAAAACCCATAAACTCCTTCAACAATAAAAGATGTCTCCAAGCCACATATAGATCTGATGATAAAAAGGAAAACAAAACACTCTCTAGTTCAGAGGGCTTCAGAACAACCTCAGACTAGTTAGTGGCTGGCAACTAAACAGTGTTGATCACGCGACAGACCCTACGAAGACAGGCTTAAGATGAAATGAGCAAAAATTTGAACGAGACATCAGAAACAGCATGTTTGAAGGGAACTAGCCTTTACTGAACTACTACAGCTAAATAATTAACAAATAAAGAGCAAACAACATCAATAAGCTTGGAAGAGCTTGCTACAATATATTTCCTAAAAGGCCCAGTTTTCAACAAAAACTTATAAGACATACAAAGAAACAGGAAAGTATGGCCTATACACAGGAAGAAATAAAAGCTGCCAATAGAATCTACCTTTGAGGAGGCTCAGGTTTTGCACTTACCAGACAAAGACTTCAAAGTAGCTATCACAAATATACTCAAAGAATTAAAGAAATTATGTTTAATTAATTAAAGGAGGTTAAGATAGCAATGCCTCATTAGATAAACAGTATCAATAAAGAGATATAAATCATAACAGCCCAAAATGGAAATTCTGGAGTTAAAAATACAATAATCCAAATAAAATTTTTACTAGAGAAGCTCGACAGTAGATTTAAGCTGACAGAAGAAAACAACAAAATGCTTAAATGTCAAACTATAAAGATTATGCAACAAAGAGTAAAAAGAATGAAGGAAAATGGACAGATATTTAGAGAAATATTGGAAATTATTAAGCATACAAATAATAAAAATAATGAAATATCAGAAGATGAAATCGGGAAAAATTTTAAATGTTCAAAGAGATAATTGCTGTAAACATAACAAATTCAGTGAAAAACGTTAATTAACACATCCAAGAAGCTCTTCACAAAGAGATCCACACCTAGACACATTATGGTCAAAGAGAGATCTTGAAAGCGGCAAGAAAAAGTGACCTATCACTAATAAAAGAGCCCCACAGGACTAACGGCTGAATCCAGATCAGACACGGGGAGGCCAGAGTCACGAAGATAACATATTCAAGGTGCTAAAAGAACAGAAAAAAACATGATCGATGCTCTTATATCCATCAAAACTACAATTCAGAATGAATCCAAGAACAAAACCATATGTCGCAGGCCCAACCCTCAGTGTGGCTGTATTTGGAGATGGGGCCTTTATGGATGTAATTAAGGTCAAATGGGGCCCTGATCAATAGAGTCAGAGTCTTTATAAGAAGAGGCCACAGCGTGCTCTCGCTCTGCGTGCCTGCATATGCGTGTCTGTGTGTGTGTGTGCCGTGTGACACAGCAACAAGTCAGCCACCTGCAAGCCAAGGTGTCTTTGCCAGAAACTGACCCTGCCGTGCTTTGATCTTGGACTTTCTGCTTCCAAATGTCTGAGAAAATAAATTCCTGTTGTTTAAGCCACCTGCCCGGTCTATAGCATTTTGTCACGGAAGCCCAAGCTGACAATATGCCAGACAAACAAAATCTAAGAAAAGCTATTGCTAGCAGACTTTCTCTACAAGAAATCCAGAAGTTCCTCAGGCTGAAAGTAAGTGACACAAGAGAGTAATTTAATCCACACAAAAAACAAAGAGTATCATTAAAGGTAACTATGTAGAAAATTGTAAAAGATAATAAAATGTCATATTTCTTCTACTTTCTTTCTTAACAGATTGAACAAATTTTATAAAGCAATATGTGTGCAATGGTACCGTGTGTCTGTATCATACACAATTGCAATATATCAGACAATAACAGCACAAAAGGAGATGGATTAAACCAAATCCGTACTGCAGTAAGAGAGACCCCAAATGGTGATTCAGATCCAAGTTAGGAAATAAAGAGAGCATTAAAAATTCTCTCCCCTTCTGTGTGTGTGTGTGTGTGTGTGTGTGCGCGCGCGCGCGCGCGCACACTCTGTCTTGCTTTAGCTTCCTTTAAAAAATACATGAATTTAAATACAATCATATTAGTTATAACTATATATTAAAGGATCTATGACATTGTAAATATATTAAATAAAGTAGGTAAAGTAAGAATAGCACCAAAAAGGGAGGGCGAGAGCTACAGAGGAAGGGTTCTTTTCTGTGTCACTGGAATTAAATGTGTGCAAATTGGAGGTAGATTCTGATAAGTCAAGACATACCTTGTAGGACTTAGTACAACCAATAAAAAATGTACTAAAAATTATAAAATAAAAGTTCATTAAAACTGAAATGTTATATAAGATTCATTCTATGCAAAAGAAGGCAGTAAATAAGAAACAAATGAAAAAAGACATGAGACACACAGAAAACAAAAAACCAAATGGCAGATGTAAATGTAATCCTATGGGTAACAACACTGAATATAAATGAATTAAAAAATCCCATGAAAAAGCAGAATTTTAAGCTGAATTAAGAAACAAAATCCAACCACATGCTGTCTACAGGAGATACACTTTAGATAAAAAGACACAAACAGGATGAAAGTAAAAGGGTCGAAAAATACGTGCTGTGCAAACAGCAATCATAAGACAGCCAGAGTGGCCATAGAAATATCAAGGGAAAAAAGACTTTAAATCAAAAAACATTACTAGTTATAAGGAAGGATATTTATAGTAAAAAATATGGCAGGAAGACATAAAATTTATAAATATATATGCATTTGACAACAGAGGCCCCAGAAACTGACAAAAGTAAAGGGAAGAATAGATAATTTCACATTAATGCTTGATAACTGCAACATGACATTTTTATTAAAGACTAGAACTAGGCAGAAGATCTCAAAGATACACAAGACGTGTACGATACTGCAAGCCAATAAGACAGGACAGGTATCTGCAGAGGGCTCCACCCCACAGCAGCAGAATACACATCCTTCACAAGGACACAGAAAACAATGTCCAGGATAGACAGTACGAGATACCATAAACAATCCTTAATAAATACAAAGTACATTCTCTCATCTCAGTGGATTGATTAAGAAATTACAGAGAAATTATAAAATACGTCATGATTAAAAAATGAAAACACAACTTACCAAAACTTACAAGATACAGCAAAAGCAGTGCTTTGAGGGAAGTCACATCTACAAGTGCCAATATTAACAAGAAAGAAATATTTTACGTCATTCAGATACCGTTTCACCTTAGAAAGCTACAAAAGGAAACTAAACCCAAATAAAGCAGACAAAAGGAAATAATAAAAAATGAACCAGAAATAAATGAAATAGAAAACTGAAAAACAAGAGAGACAAACAATGAAATGAAAAATTACTTCATTACAGATCAACGACATTGACAAACATTTAGCTAGATTGTCCAATAAAAAAGAGGACTCTACTAAACTCAGGAGTAAAACAGGGAGTATTACTACCAAATTTACAAAAATAAAAAGGATTTTAAGGTAATACCATGACCAACTATATGCCAACAATTCAGATAATTTAGATAAAATGGAAAAAAATCTTAGGTATACACACACTATAAGAAATAGGAAATGGATTCATTAGAAGTTAAAACATTCAATCCCACAAAGACAAGCTCAGATCCAGATGTCTTCACATATGAAGTCTACTGAACATTCGAAGAATTAATATTAATCTTCAAAAAATCTTCCAAAAATTATAAGAGTGGGAAACACTACTCAACTCATTTTCTGAGTCCAGTATTACCGACACCAAAGCTGGACAAAGAAAATACAAGAAAATAAACTATACACTTTTAATCTGGACAATACACCATAGACCTGTTTTTCCTTCTCTCCCCACTAAGGACAGCTGTAAGCCCATGAACTGGTGCAAGTGGTGATGAAAGGAGAGCTCTGAAGGTGTTAAGAAGCAGGAGCACTGGTTTAGGACTCCAGGACAGAAGGAACTGCATAGCTGCAAGGTTTCTTGTTGTCCTCCTAACCAATAGAGGAAGACCACCCAGATGCAGTATTTTATGACCATCAATCTAGAGACTAGGTAGGCTAATTTCTCCTTCAAATCCAACATTGTCACTCTGATAAAATCACGCCAGTGTGACACCACAGTAAAAGATTAGGGCTTTGATTCCCAGGCTCTGGGAAGGAAGTTGCTATTTAATTGTTAGTATGTATGAGAGTTTTTACCTGGATTTTTGATAAGCCTATTTTGTGGTGTGATGGCACCATGTAAATTGTTGATGTTTCACTTGAAATATAAGAAGCCCGAATTCCTCTCCATTTTCCTTTTGGCAATTGAAAAGGAAGCCATCTTATTAAGAATGATGAATAGCAGGAAAAAAAAAAATTAAGCTAGTTAACTTCATTGGCCCTACAGAAAATAAGTGGTCAGGGGAAGTTGTCTCTTGTCCTGCTGAGCCCAAGAAAACCCTCCCTGCCCAGAGCCACCAGGGTAGGCAACAGGATACACAGCACGGAAAGTGAAAACATACTATATCAAAATTTGTAATCTGCAGCTAAAGCATGCTGAGAGGGAAATTCATAGCATTAAGTGATTTAATTAAGAAAGAAAAAAAGATTCAAATCAATAACACAAGTTTCAACTCCAGAAATTAGAAAAATGTGAGCAAACTAAATCCAAAGCATTAAGAAAAAAGGAATAACAAAGATAATAGCAAAAACGAATATAATCGAAAATAGAAAATACAACAGAAAATCAATGAAACCGGAAGCTGGTTATTCAATGAAAAAAAATCCGTAAGTTGATAAACTGATAGCAAAAGTGGCAAAATAAAAAAAGAAAAGATAGAAATTATCAACATAAAAATTAGAACAAGGGATATTACTTCAGATATCACAGCTATTAAAAGTAACATAAAATAAAATATGAGCAACTTTATTCTTATAAATTCAACAGTTTAGAATAAACCAATTCCTTAGAAAGCACACACTACCAAAAAAAGAGAAATCAATCAAAATAATATAGATAAACTTCCAATTAAGCATCAAAGAAATTGAATTTACAATTTAAAAACTTCTCAAAAAATAATTTCCAAACCTAGATGATTCCACAGGGAAGTCTACAAACATTTTAAAAACATTTAACATCAATTTTACTGAATCTCATCCAAAAAAAATAGAAAAGGAAGGGTTATGTTCCAGCTTATTTGTAAACCCAGTATTACCCTGATATCAAAACCAGACAAAGACAACACAAAAGAAAAGCAAATGATAGATTAATATCTGAGGTTGTCTGTTGTGACCTGACCTCACATCTTATACAAAAATTAACTCCAAATCATAGACTTACAGGTAAGCTTTAACACTACAAAACTCTTAAAAGAAAACATAGGAGTAAATCTTCTTGTCTTGGGTTAGACGACAGTTTCTTAGCTGTGGCAACAAGAGCAAGTGACAAAAGAAAAAAATAAAAATTAAAACTTTGTGTTTCAAAGGATACCATCAAGAAATGAAACAGAAATCCAGAGAACAGGAGAAAATATTTGCAAACAATGTATCTGAAAAGGGCTTTATATTCAGAATATATATTTGAGATAACTCTTATACTCAATAATAAAAAGACGAATAACTCAATTAAAATTAACAAAAGATTTCTCTAAAAAATATATGCAAGTGATCAATAAATACATAAAATGATGCTCAACACAAGCCTTAAGGAAATTCAAATCCAAATCACAATAAAATAACAATAGAAACTCAATAACAATTGTTGTCAAGCATGTGGAGAAATTGGAACTCATATCTTACCGGTGGAGACATAAAACAGTTCATCCCCTAGGAAAACAGTCTGGCAGTTCTTCAAAAGTTAAATCTAGATTAATCTTACTACCCAGTAATTCCTCTCCTAGGTATGTAGCCCAGGAAGTGAAACATCTGATCACAAAAAAGCTTGTACAAAGCAGCCTTATTCATAATATAATAGATAAAAATTGCAAGTAATGCAAATGCCCATCCAATGAAGAAGGGGTAAACAAATCATAGTATATCCACGCCATTTAATATTATTAGTATTTGGCAATAAAAAGGAATGAGGTGCTGGCACATGCTACAACATGGAGGGACCTTGAAAACATACTACATGACAAGATAAGACACAAGAGACAACACATAGTTTTCTCCTTGTTTGAAACGTCCAGAGTAGGCAAATTTGTAGAGATGTAAAGCAGACTAGAGATTTCCCAGGCTGGGGTTGGAGGGAATGAGAAGAGATTGCTAATGGTACAAGGTTCCTTTTCAGGGAGATGAAAATGTTCTAAAATTTATTTTGATGATATTTGCACAACTTTGTGAATATAGTGAAAAAAACATTGAATTGTACACTTTAAATGGGTAAATTTTATGGTATGTGAATTATATTTTAATAAAGCTGTTACAAAAGTGGCCAACACCATTAGGTTTCATGAAAACAGCAATACTATTCACATCATACCTAATAAAATAAATTGTGGTAATAATCTTAACATTCATGTACTACTGCCCATTTTTTCTTAGTCTAAGAAACGCCCTTCAGGTGAAAGCACAAAATATGCAAAAAGGCCCCCTTGGGCTGCTATTATTTCTGCAGGGAGCAGACATCCTGCGGAGTTCTGTGCCTCCATGAAGTCCTAGCTGCCTTCTGACCTGTTGTGCTGTGACATGTGGCACCCCCACCTGGCAGCCTGGGACAGGAGCAGTGAAATACCACCTACGCCATCTCCCACCCCAAGCCTCCCGGCTCCTCCGCCACCTGCTGGTCTGGGCCGTATGTGGCCAAGGGTCTCATGCTGATGGCTCCTCGGAGGTACTGTCCTTCTTGGCTAGAGCCACTGTGCGATCAGCACCTCTCATCAAGGAATAAGTGGTGTCCTTCTGCAATGCCGTTATGTCGTATTTCTCCCCACCTTTCTTTCCCTGTATCTGCCTGCACTTCTTTTATTTATCTATCAGATTTTCTTCTTATTTTTTGTTTGTTTTAAAATTTGCTGACAATGCAGTCCCATCATGAAGCTTTCCTTTTTACTGTAGTCTACCATGAGTTCTCGGTTCTTTTTTTATTTATTTTTTATTATCGTTTTTTTAGAGTTAAACACTCTTGTGGTATTTTTCTTTTTTCTTTTTTTGAATTTCAGAATACTGGGTTCTCTATCTTTGTTGCATCCACGGTGTGTTGCGCTTGTCCAGCACAGGCCCGCACTGCCTGGCCGCGCGTGGCTGGGCGCTCTGCGCGGGGCGTGTCTGCCCGCGGGAGTGAGTCTGGTTTTCTGGGTCAGCAGGCGAGCCCGCCGTTCCGAGAAAGTCCACTCTTCACGGTGATTCCACATACATCAAAAGGCCCCTGAAATTTCATCACGCCACAGTTAGGGCTTAGTGAATTCTGGTGAGTTGGTAAATCCCGGGCTTGTTTTGTGTTTCTCATTTCTTTTTTGCCTTTCCTTAAAGTATTAAAGAAAATGTTTATTTAACACAGTAAAAGTTTCTGTTTACTCACTGCCACATCTCAGTGAATTTCAATGTTTTTTCTTTTTGTATTAATAGATTTTATTTTTAGAGCAGTTTTAGGTTTTCAGAAGAAATGAGTAGGAAATATGGGGAATTCCCAGATAGACCCTAACCCCTCAACTCACACTGTGCCCTGCTATCATGATAGATTTTACAACTGGTGAGTCATTATCGATACCTCACTGTTAACCGAGGTCCGGGGTTTGCAGGAGGGTGTGCCTTTGCGTTGCACGTTCTGTGGGCTGGGCAGAGGTAACTGACATGCACTCACCGCGCAGTGTCACCCAGACCAGTCTCACTGCACTGAAGTCCCCTGAGATCCACCTGTTCATCTCCCTCCTCCCAAGTCCTCTGTTGAGCCGGACCCCACAGTCTGCAGCCTTTTCGGGCTGGCTTCTTTCGCCCCATGCGTTATGTTCCCCCATGTCTTTTGGGGGCTTGACAGCACATTTCTTTTTACCACTGAATAATATTTCACTGTCTGGATGTGCCACGTTTGTTTATCACTCACCTATTGAAGATCATCCTGGTTGCTTCTAAATTTTGGCTGTTTTTAATAGAGCGTCCATAAACACATATGGAGGTTTTTCTGTAGATGTAAGTTTTTAACTTATTTGGGTAAATGTCAAGGAGGACATTGCTGGATTGTACTGTAAGGAGACGTTTCATTTGTAGGGGGCTGACAAACTCTCCCCCAAAGGAGCTATACCATTCGTGTTCCCACCAGCAAGTGGTGAGAGTTCCTGCTCCTCCGCATCCTCTCCAGCATTCGGTGTGCTCGGAGTCTGGATTTTGGCCATTCCTGGAGGTATGCAGTGGCATCCACTGTTGTCTTGTTTGCATTTGCTTGCTGACACATGGTGCTGAGCACTTCTGCATGTGTTTATTTGCGTCTGCACTTCTTTGGTGAAATATCTGTTCGGGTCTTTTCCCTACTTTTTAAATTGAGTTGTTTTCTTATTGAGTTTTGAGAGTTCCCACTGTATCTGGGTTCTAGTCTTTTATCAGGTAAGTGTTTCGCAAACATTTTCTCCCAGTCAATAGTTTGTCTTTTTATTATCTTAACCATATCTTTTACATATCAAAAGGTTTTAATTTTTGTGAAGCCCAATATAACTTTTTCTTTCATGGAACGTGCTTTTGGTGGTGTATCAAAAAAGTCATACCCAAACCCAAGGTCACCTAGGTTTTCTCCTGTGATATTGTCTAGGAATTTAATGGCTGTGCATGTTACACTATGATCTATTTTGAGTTAAGTTTTGTGAACAGTGAAAAATCTGCCTAAGTGTTTTGTTCGTTTTTGCACGTTGATGTCTAGTTTTCCCAGCACCATTTGTTGAAAAGCCTCTTTTCGTCACTGCATTGCCTGTGCGCCTTTGTCAGAAGTCAGTTGACTATGTTTGTGTGGATCCATTTCCAGGCTCTCAATTTTGTTCCATTGATTTATTTGTCTCTCTCTGTCTCTCTTTTTTTTTTTCTTTTTGAGAATACCACACGATTTTGATCACTATTGAGTAATGTCAGTCCTCCAACTTCGTTCTTGTCCTTCAACATTGCATTGGCTATTCTGGGTGTTTATCTTGCATATGAGCTTTAGAATTAGTTTATCAATATGTACAAAATAGTTTCTGGGATTTTGAACAGGACTGGATTAAATCTATAGATTAAATTGGGAAGAACTGACATCTTGACAATGTTGAGTCTTCCTATCTATATATATGGACTCTCTCTCCATTTATGTGTATCTTATTTGATTTTTTATCACTTTTATAGTTTTCCTAATATAGATCTTGTATATGCCTATTTTGTTAGATTTATACCTAAGCATTTATTGATGCTAATGTAAATGAAATTTTGTTTTTAGTTTTAAATTACAATTGTTCATTACAATTGATTTTTATATAACACCCTTGTATTCTACAACCTTGCTATAATCACTTATTATTTCCAGGAGGTTTTGTTGTTGCTGTTAATTCTTTGGAATTTGCTACATAGATAATCATGTCATCTGGGAACAATGTCAGTTTTATTTTTCTCTTCCCAATCTGCATATCTTTTATTTCTTTTTTGTTTATTGCCTTAGCAAGGACTTCTGGGATAACGTTGAATTGGAGTGGTGAGAAGGAACATCCTTGCCTTGTTTCTGACTTTAGGTGAGAAGCATCCAGTTTCTCATAGTTTCTCATGATTAAGTAGGATGTTAGCTCTAGGAATTCATAGATCTTTTTTAATCAAGTCAAGAATGTTCTCCTCCAGTCCTAGTCTGCCATTATTAAACATAAATTCATCTTTTTTTCTTTGTCGACATGCAAAGACCTGCCAGCAGCTCTTCTCGGAGGCCCTATTTTATGTGATCTTACTAAAGGCTCCGAGAAACTCTGTA
>CAUYSK010018865.1:0-16739 GCA_963575035.1 Avahi laniger
ATTTCTTGAAACATTAAAATATTTCTCCAGTTATTTTTCTTGTGATATATTTGTTGAAGAAACAGTCACTTGTTCTACAGAATTGCCCTTATTTTATTAATAGATTTTCCTAATTGCCTCCCAATGGTGTTACTCAACATGCTCCTCTGTCTACTGTATTTTCTATAAAATTGGAATAGGTATAGAGGTTTGATAAGATTCAGGTTCAATTTTTTTTTTTTTTTTTAGCAGGAATACCTCATGGGAGGTGTGTATATCCTATTGCATCATTATCAGGCAATGAATATGCTCGATTGTCTCTCTTCTTGTGATGTCAGCAACCATTAATCACCATTGCCTGAATCCAGGATTTCACTAGGGGGTGCAGACTGGTGATATTTTAATTTTACCATTTCTTATTCATTTATTAACTGAAATATTTCTATAGAGAGAAACTTTCTCTCATCAACTGCTCCTTCAGGTTACCCTGAAATGCAGTTCTTCAGAAAAGGCAAAATAAATGCTTGATTCATTCTCTTCAGTTTTTGTTTTTAGAATAATGTGTTGATTTCCTAGCATTCTCAAAAGGGATCAGCCAGTTTTGTTTGTTTTCTCTGTTGTTAATATCATTATGGACTCTGGATTTTTACAAATTTGATGTGTTCCAATTCATTGCAGTTATTGATTTTCTTGATTTTAAAGTTGCTCCATTTTTAGCCACTGGAAGTCTCTTTTATTGACTTCTGAGTTCCTCTGTCATTGCCCTGGGAGTCTTTCATAGATTCCTTGCTTTCTAGTATGACCAACTTAACTTACTCCAGACCTACAATTAGCCATTTCTCTAAGGATATGTCTTGGTCCTTTTAAGTGGAAAATGGTATTCAGAGTATAGATCACAATTTTGGCACTAGGAGAATTCACTGGTACTGCTTGATCAATATTTATATGACATTTCGATGGATGGAATTAAAAAAAACTTTTCTTTTAAACAGAAAATAGGTTATAAATTCATACTATTCTTAATATTTCTAACTATAAATTAGGATGATTTTATTTAATTTTTATATTGTATCTCTTTCTTACCCTGAAATCTTGGTTCCTAGAAAAATTAAACTAATTGTATGCATGAACTCTCTCTCTTTCTATATATATATAAACACACATACATATATAATTTCAGATATACAATAGCAATATTATTACTAACAATATGATTACAGAATCAGTCTAAGATTTCTTTGCAGTTATTTTTGTCCTTAGGATATTTCCCACTAGGGATATATAGATAAATCCCTATGTTGCAAAGGAACTTGAAATAATTCTTTTCTGTGTGGTTAATTTTCCTTCTCTCTACATAATTAGGTTTATTTCATTTTCCTTTCAATTAAATTTTTTTGTTTTATTTTACTTTATAATTATGGAAATCATTAACATTTTTCCAAAGTTGATGCTACCAAACAAGGAACATTCAGAAAAGTTTAGCTTCATTCCTATCTTATCCACTCTGTCCTCTCTATCCTCCCATAGGTTAAGTATTTTTGTTTTTATCTTTCCATTTAAAAATAATGTATACAAATACATTTCTGTATTATTTTTCCTCCCTTTTCTTAGATAAAAGATGCTTGCTTTTGTTTTTCTAAATATACTTTTTTTCCTAAATATGCTTTTTAAAAAATGCTTAGCCAGCAAATCCTGGTGATTATACCATAGTCACAGATAGATATTTTCTTTATTAATTTTAAGCTGCAAATTATTCAAACATGCAACATAACAGTTTATTCAATTGGTTTTTTTATGGCAGGCATATGCAATAGTCTTTTGTTATTACAAAGAGTGCTGCCATAAATAGCCTTGCACGCAGAACTTCTTGTGTTTTTGCTGATTGTTTCAGGGGCAGGGGTGGGGAATAGATACCTAGAAGTGAAATTATTGAGTCAAGCACAAATCTGTACCTAATTGTGCTAGATACTGTCAAATTCTTCTCCACAGGGGTTGTGTCATTTTGCATTCCCAGCAGCAATATATGAGGCTTCCCCACAGCCTCGTCAACAGTGTGTTCTCAAACATTTGGATTTACACCTGATATGTAAGAAATGACAACTCATTACGGTATCAATTTGCATCTTTTTATTATGGTATCTGTTTATTAATATGTGGTATAGGGTCCTTTGGCTTTCTTGTTCTGCGAGTCATTTGTCTATATTCCTTGTCGATTTTTCAAAAGAATTTTAGCTGTTTTAGAAGCTGTTTATATACAAAAGATAACAATCTTTTGTCTGTGATGTAAGTTCAAGTTCCAAGTATTATCATGTGAGGAACACATTCAATTTTTTCTCTTTTCATATAGCTATCCAGTTATCCCAACATCAATTATTAAGAAATGCAACACGGTTTTTCTGCAGCTGAAATATGACTGATGTAGTCGCAATAGGGCAGTGGGAGAGTAATGCGAAGTAAAGCTAGAAAGCAGGTCAATGTACACCATAAGATCAGAGTGGTCTACATTAGAAGTTTTGGTTTTTATTTTAATAGCAGTAGAGAGACACTGAGGAGTTTTCAGCTTGGTAGTATGTGTCAGGGAATGTTCGAGTAAACCTTTCTGAGGGTGAGGAGGGTGAGTTTCTTTGCTCAAATGGGAGGTAAGACACAGTTACCTGGCAGCCAAGCCACAAGGTGGGAGTAGTTGTGACTAAAGTCCAAGGGTATGTAGCTGAATTTTATACTTGGGGTATTTATTCAAATCCCAACCTCTTTAGTATTAAAAGACGTGTAAAGTTTATCATAACACAATTCACAATAGCAAAGATATGGAATCAACTTAAGTGTCCATCAACGGATGAATGAATAAAGAAAATGTGTATTTTCATACATACCATGGAATACTAATTAGTCATAAAAAAGAATGAAATCATGTCTTTTGCAGCAACATGGATGGAACCGGAGGCCATTATCTTAAGTGAAATAACTCAGAAACAAAGTCAAATACTGCATGTTCTCACTTATAAGTGGGAGCTAAGTAATGTGCACACACAGCTACAGACAGTGGAATAATTTATTGGAGAGTGGGAAGAGCGGGGAGGTGGGAGCTGGGGGTGGGATGAAAAATTAGTTAATGGGTACAATGTACGCAATTCGGGTGGATGGTTACACCAAGAGCCCAGATGTCACCACTGTACACTATATCCATGTAAACACAACTGTACTTGTACCCCCAAATCTATAAAATTAAAAAAAAATTTTTTAAAGTAATGGCTTTTTAAAGCCATTCAAAAAATGTAATTGGCTTTTCTTGTTCTAATATGGTTCCCATAAGAATTGCTACTTAAGGCTAACATTTCAACTTCACCTCACCTGAATTACAGTAGGTGCCTGCATGTACGGTACCTATAATGTGTGAAGCTACCCCCTCCTGTGGGAAGCAACACAGCCTATAGCAAGTTTAGAAACCTTTATGCAGCCATATGGAACAGACTGGCTAGGTCTCACACCATACAGACAGTATAGGGACCCTACAGCTCACTTTTGTTCTTCCCATCAATTGCAGTAATTTGTAACTGTCCACTTGTCTGCACTTCTTCAAATAATGCTAGTCCCGCAGTTCAGCTGGGGGGTTGTGGTAATTTGCTCATTACAAATTAAGCCAATACATCTACCTTTGCTTTCCAAGGTTACCTTGGATACATTACTAAGTGGCTCCTCTAACAACAGGAAAAGACTGGAAGTTAACAAATGGGTTTGGAAATTATGTGTCATCTTAATTAATCTAATTGACGTTAGAGTTAGTGCCTCTGTGAAGATAATGGCCTATAGGACTATAAAAACCCTAATTATTAATACTACCTAATTGGCAAGGGAAAAGTGTGAATAATGGGATATATGTACAGTGTTGGGTTAATTGTACATATTGGGTAAATTGGGACCTTCTTCAGTTCGTAGATAATGTTAAAATAAAATGGAATGACCTAGCACTAGGAGAAAAATTAACACAAGGTTGAGAAGCCACAGAGTTTGACTTTAAGTAAACCCAACAAGGCAAACATAAAATAAAATAAAAATTCACTTCTGACTGATATCTGTCTCATGAAGTTATGAACATTTATTTATTTTTTTGGGGGGGAGGTCTTGTTCCATCTCCCATACCAGAGTGCAGTGGTATCATCATAGCTCAATGCAACCTCAAACTCCTGGGCTCAAGTGATCCTCCTGCCTCAGTCTCCCAAGTAGCTGGGACTACAGGTGTGCACCATCACCATATTTCTATTTTTTGTAGAGAGAGGGTCTTGCTCAGGCTGTTCTCAAGCTCCTGGCCTCAAGCTATTCTCCCACTTCAGCTTCCCAAAGTGCTAGGATTACAGGTGAGAGCCACTGTGCCTGGCCTAAATTCTGAACATTTTAAATACTTTCTTATAAAGAAAAGCTCTGACTACAATAAGGGAGAATCCCCTGATCTTTGGCAAAAAATTCTCCTAAAACAGAGTTATACAAATTTGCTATTTATTATTTTTTAAAATATATTTTGATTGATACATATTAGATGAATATATTTTTGGTGTACATGCGATAATTTGATATATATAATCAAATCGGGGTAATTGGGATATGTATCACCTTAAATATTTATTCAAATTTGCTATTAAAGGAGCTCACTTGGGCTGCTTTGTGATGAATGCATTAGAAAAAAAGCAAAGTGCTAGTAGGGATACCAGTCTTCCTGGTGACAGATAATGGTGGAAAATAGATGAATTTGAGAGACTTTTATGAATTATAAACAAAAGGACTTGGTGATTAATTGGGTGTCAGGGCTGAAGAAGAGGAAGAGTTAAAGATAACTGTCAGTTGTGGCTAGAGTTTTCTAGAAGGCCTTTAATTAGACATAAATGGAAAATCTTCAAGCTTTGCCGTACAGGCACTAATAAGGGAAGCTTGTCTTGGTGCTCACACAATAAGAAAGTATCTGCCCATTATACCTGGGTACCATTACTCACTGAATGCATTGATGGGTACTGACACAAAGCAATGTGTTCTACTTCGATAATCTTCCAGTCTGGAGGATATTTTATTCAATGTGGCCCTTATTCCCATGGTACACTAGGCATGCCTTTATGAGATACAAGGGAACCAATAGGAAGATGAGGATAACTAGCTGCCTACTTAATTGCATTTTTAGTCTTAGGACGGCTGATTTAGTGCTTTATAAGTAAATCAAAGCAAAAGTAACCAAGTCCAAGTTGTCATTTGTACACACCTTCAAATTTAAATCATTGAGTTTCTGGCTCGAACAATTGAATATGTAGTTGGTATTGCTACTGTTTGAGATGGAGAACATAGTAGAGGAAGATTAGGATTTTTTGGATTTTTTTGTAATTGTTGTGGTTATGGGGAAGATAAAGAAAATCAAGTCAATTTTGGACATTTTGACGTTGAGGTCACTTGCTACACCAAACGGAAATAGGAACTACAAAGTTGCATATGGGTCAAGATCTCAGAAGGAAGTTAGGGGTTAAAGACAAAAATTTGAGAGTTCTTGGCAAAATATATGGAAATTTAAATTCTGAGCTCTCCCTGGGATGAGATCACCCAGGGAGAGAGTATAGTTAGTAGAAAATTGGGCCAAAAACTGAACCTGAGAGAAACACATATTTAATAGTTAAGGCCAATGAGTAGGCTGAGAAGACAGATGTATATACCAGAGTAGGTAAGAGAAACATGGTATCTCAATACCAAGAGGAAGAGTATTTTAAGGAGAGTGTGGTCAACAGCGTCAAATGCTACTGAGTCATGTAAAATGAAAACTGAAAAGCGTCCTTTGGATTTAACAACCAGAGGTTATTGATAATGTTAGTGGAAGCTGTGTTTTGGAGAGTTGTGGTAACTAAATGCAGATATAAATACGTTCAGGAGTGTCTAGGAGGTAAGGAGAGGGCAGCAAGTACAAACAGCCCTTGAGAAGTTTAACCTTGAAGAGATAGAGAGAGATCAAAAGGAACATTTTAGGAAGCCAAGGCAGAAGAGAAAGCAAAGCTGTAATAGCATGGGTGGTAACTGTTACTCCATGTAATTCCATAAGCATGTGTTGATTAAATGAAGGGCACAGGGCAAAGAACTGAGAATTGAGAGATGAATAAGAAACAGTCTTTTCCCTTAACGTCCTCAAAGTTTGGTAGGAGACAGAAAGACAAATAATTACCACATGGAAAGTGCAACAATAAATGTAGATTTAGTAGCAGTATAGGTCAGAGTGGAGAGTATGTTTATTAGGAAGATCAGAAAAGATACAGAAGTGATTTTTGAACTGGGTTATTAATTTTAAACACTAATTTTAAGTGTTTTATAGGATGACTATGAGAAAGATATTCCAGGCAGCAGGAAAAGCATAGTTTCCTGGTAAACTACATGTAGCCTTTAAAGAGCATGGGTTCCTGGAATCATATTGCCTAGATTTAAATCCTGCCTCCATCATTACTTGCTCTGTGACCTTAGGTAATCACCACAGTTTTGCAGAACCACAATTTCCTAATGTATAAAATGAAGGCTGATAATTCCTATCTCATAGGATTTTAGGGAGGCTTAAAAGCTGTGAGGCACTGAATTCAGCACCTGGCACCCAGCAAGCAATGTAAGTTAACTCATATTACTGTAGAATTTAAAATGCAAAAAGAGGAGCAGGATAGGTAATCAGGAGTCAGATCACCATAGATTTGTCGGAAGACAGCACTGTTCCCAGCATTAATTAAAACAAACTAGTACAATTATTAGGAAACGGTTAAACTGAAATCAAGCTTAATTCCACTAAAAATAGCCTTCAGGAAACATCTTAATTATAATCTCCTGTTGATGAAGCCTAGGGCAACAGGTACGTACAAGTCCGGTCTACTAATTAGGGGGCTGAGATTGCTAACCTCTAATTGTGCAATTTGCAAATATTTTTTACATTACAACACCTTGTAATGTACCACTGCATTATCTTTCATTAAGATTGTTGCTAAACTTCAGGTTTCTTACTAGTTTTTCTTTATACATTTCTGTATTTAAAAAATGAACTGGTAATGTGGTAATACTCTAATTTCATCAGAAAAAGCTATTTCCATCCTACAACCTGAAACAACCAGCCAACCTTCAGAATTTGGCAAGAGCATGTTAAAGGAAGACTCAAACTGTAGAAAAAGCTGCAGGTGGGTGTATGGAAATTTGCATGGGAAATATGGCCTCTATCTTTTTGACAAAGTTTGAATAGATAATGGTATCTCTAGCTGAAAAACTCAGCTATTTATTTTTTTAGATTTTTATTTTGAGAAAGTCGTTTCCTTTTCCTTTGGTTATGATTTCTTTTTCCCCTGCTTATGTGAACAATATTCCTTCTATAAAAGCAATTTTTGCCTGGTTCACTACTGCTTGGAGTACTTAATCTACCCTGTTTAGTATTTTTGAAGTTAAAAATATCATGCCGATACCGTCATTTAGGAATTTTCCATTCCTAACGATTCCAGAGTTATAATCTTTCCACCGGCATTGTTAACGCTGGTTTTGGTATTTGATGTGGAGTATATTGTTGATGCTGGTTTTCGTATTTCTTTTATATTTCTTTTGATATTTTGTATGGAGTGATTTGTGTTACGTCCTCTGTGTGTCTCAATTTCCCTAACCTTTTTCAGATGGTCTGAGCCTATAGATAATGCCTCATTTTAGCACGTTTACCTACGTACAATTGGGACAAATCTTCAAGATGTTTAATGCTCTTCGGGTTCATTTTTCGTAGTTGACTAAACGTGCCCACGGTAGGAAGCCCTGAACTACTTCTGCCAGCAGTGTAGGTCTTTAGGCTTGTAGTTGCTTAATAAGCACACTAAGACGATTTAAGAGTGCAAGGCAAACTTTTCAAGCCCTGAGTTTCGATTTCAAAGTACTTACGACTAAATCAACTGTTTCACGAAATAATACTTACTCCATTATCAGAGATGTCTCTGATATTTCTTACTCTGTTTCACAGAAAACAAAAACCTCCATCACACCTGTACCCCTGCCGGATAGAAACCAGATGGATTGGTTTTATGAACCACTCACTAACGGTCGACTGCAAATGCTCTTCTAGAAAGTCTCCGCTGCTGCTACTTCTGTCGCAGCCCTTCCGAAACGCGGCGCTTGCAGCTCGGAAGGCCCGGGAGGATGGCGCGTTTGCCTCGAAGGCTGCAGCACCGCACCAACCCACCCCCCACCCTCCCCCTCGGTTGGATGATGCAGGGCTCGACCCACTTCCCTGCCGTCCCGCTTCCTCCAAGTCAGTTCCACCCCCTTCATCTCTTTTCGGGGAATTTAATTTCTCTCCCGCCAAGTGGGCAGAGCGCCGAGTGATCGATGCTTCCTCCACGCCCCGAGAGCCGCCATTTTGGGGGGGAGGAGAAACACGAGCAGGTGCGGCAGAGACTCAACGCGATGCTGACTGGGTTTTGCTCCTCTTTCCAGTACTGTGGGCTCAGAGGAGAAGAACCCATCGGACTCCTTCCTCCGGCTGCCTCTCCGGAATGAGGCCTCAGCGCCCGCGCGGGACCCCCTTTCTCCTGCGAGAGTGAATGGCAGCCCGCTGCGCGACGGCCCGGCGCCCCCGCGCGCCCTCCGCTGTCAGTTACCCCGCGCGCTCCCGCCGGCGCGCGCCGCTCCCCGCTCCCCGCGCGCCTGCGCCCCTCCCCCGGCGGGCCCCGCGCTCGGCGCAGACTCATTTGTTTGTTTCTGCAGGAGCTCAAGCAGAGGCCGGAGCTGAGACGATGCCTGGGAAGCTTAAGGTGAAAATCGTGGCCGGGCGCCATTTGCCAGTGATGGACCGTGCTAGTGACCTGACTGATGCCTTCGTGGAGGTTGGTGCAAGATCCTGCCCCTCGAAACACAGGGAGCGCCAAGCCCTGTGAAGGATCTACCCACCTCGCCCGCAGCCCCTCGCGCGCATTCCCCTTTGGATTGCCCTCCTGCCTGCCGTGCTTGGCCAGCTCGCCCACGAGCGATGACCGCCGGACCCCAGCCCATGTGATGGGCTCGCAGGCGTCCGCGGCACTGTCCGCCAGGCGGGGAGGCTCTTGCTGTTCTGCATGCCGGGGTGACCCCGATGTCAGAACTCATCAACGGGCCACCTGCCAGTCAGGAGATCCCAGGGCGTGGCCGCGCAGCCACCGAAAAACACACACGCACGCCCTCTCGGGAGGGCAGGGGTGGCTCTGTAGGCCAGAGTGGTGGACATCATGTTTAAAAACGTACACAGCCCTTTATGGGCACTTGGAATCCTACCATGCTGGGAGATCCGCTCTTAAGCCTAACATTTTCTGAATCATCAGTGTAAGTTCTGAAACACAACTGTAACACTTTCTGCTCTTGTGTAAACTGGTAGGTCTGATGAGCTGTTTCAGGGTAATTTAGTGCCTTGAGGTAGGAAGTCAATTAAGTGCCATGGGTTTAAATTGCAGAATTGCTTTTTAAATCTAATGATTACTTTAAAAGTCATGCAAATTAGCACAGGCCTAGGGCCCAGAAAGTAATAACTCAGAGCCTGAAAGAAGCCAAATAAAAATTGTAATAGAAATAGTCGTGATGAGCCAGAGCATTAGAGCAGTAATCATTTGGGCTATTAATGCTTAGAGCTGATAGATAAATGATAATATACAGCTTGGTTTCTTCTCAGTATAAAATATTGTTGATGTTCCCTAAAGGTTTTCTAACCTAATAATTGTAGTCTCCCCTTCCCCCCCCGCCCACATACTGTCATACTGGTGATTCTTAATCCCAACTTCATTTTCATTGGAGAAAATTCTGGTGCCCTTGTGCCAGATGTTAGGAACAGGGGATACACAGATAACCAAAGCATAATATTTGCTTTCAGGTAGTTCAGAGACTGACACAGGTTATTTAATATCTGATAGTCACCATTTGTTCAGTCTCAATATTGCTAGATCTGTGCTAAGTACTTTTTAATTCTTATCCTCACAACAGTCCTGCTGTAGGAACGTTGCTATTATCTCATATTATAGACGAGGTAACTGAGGTCCAGGGACTGTAAATAATTTTCTTAAAGTTACTTAGTTTATAAACCTCCATAGCCTGGCAATCTGTTTTCTTAATCACTGTGCTAATCCTGCCTCTCCAGACAAGGTGATGAGTATTTTATTTGAATGTGGAATCTTAATTATGTTTCTGAAGGTTTAATAAGGCTTCCTAAGAAAGTTACATTTGAGGTGGGCCTTGAAGAACATCCAGGATTTTACCAGGAAAAGGGAACATCAGAGGCACAGAGTGAGATACGTGGTGTGTTCAGGGAATCCTCTTAGTTTGTGACATGTCTGGTGTGAAAGGGGATGTGTGAGTAGTGGAGATTGTGGGGAATGAGACTGGAAAGGTAGATTGAAGTCAATCCTCATTTTTCTGTACTATTTTTCCTTTATTCTATAAGCAGGGGTAAGTCAGGGGAACTTTTAAAGCAGAAATAAAATAGGATCATGTGTCTATTAGATCTGGGGTCCCCAAGCCCAGGGCTGCCAACCAATATCAGTCCATGGCTTGTTAGGAACTGAGCCGCACAGCAGGAGGTGATCAACAGGCAAGCTAAGCTTCATCTGTATTTACAGGTGCTCCCCATCATTCGCATCACCACCTGATCTCCGCCTCCTATCAGATCAGCAGCAGCATTAGATTCTTATAGGAGCGTGACCCCTACTGTAAACTACATGCGAGCGATCTATGAGAATCTAGTGCGCTAGATTATGAGAATACACGCTCCTTAAGAGAATCTATGCCTGGTCTGAGGTGGAGCTGAGGTGGTGATGCTAGTGCTGGGGAGCGGCTGCAAATACAGATTATTATTAGCAGAGAGGTTTGACTTCACAAAAAATGTAATGTGCTTGAATCATCCTGAAACCAGCCCCTTATCCCCGTCCATGGAAAAATTATCTTCCATGAAAATGGTCCCTGGTGCCAAAAAGGCTGGGGATTGCTGTATTAGATGATTTCTTTATAGGACAACGTGAAGGGTGATGCTGTCGATGGACTGGACAGATGAGAAGTGAGGCAGGGAGATCAGTTAAGAAAGTGGCAAAATTACCCAGGTAATACATGGGAATGGGAATGGTTTAGAAGAGAAAGATTTGAGGGACATTTCTTAGGTTAAAATTGTCAGGATTTGATAAGTAAGTGGATTTTGCTGGGGAGGAAGGGGCAAATTCAAGGATGACTCATTACTTCCTTCTTTCAACAAATTGAACGTCTGCTATTTGCAGGGCTCTGTGCTAGTCACTGGTCTAGCCAATGCATGAATGTATAGATGGTGAACAAGACAGACTTGGTTCCTGCTTTTATGGAGCTTATATGTTAGTGGGAGAGACAGGCATTTAAAAAGTAAAGAAATAATTAAGTATGTAATTAACAAATTATGATGAGTACCCTGAAAGAAAACAATAGAAAGCGAATAATAGAGAACATCTACTTTAGGTCGAATAATCAGGGGAGGCCTCTGAGAAAGTGTCAGTCAAGTATAAGACCTGCTGGATGAGAAGAGCCAGCTGCTGAGGGAGTGTATTTCTGTGTGGGTAGGGGAAGCGGTCGGCAGAGGAGAAGCTGAAGAAGAGCTCGTCAGTAGAGGGAAGACCCTGAGGAGGTTTGGTATATTTTAGGAAATGAGGGAAGATGTATGTGGCTGGCATGTAGTCAGTGAAGGGGAGAGTGAGTCAAAGAGCCAATTAGGTAAGGCCTTATAGGCCATGATTAGGAGTTTGAATTTTACTCTAATTCAATGGGCAGCAGTTGTTCAGATGAGCACTTTTGTTGCTAGGTGGAGAATGAATTGAAGGGGAAAGAGTGGAAGCAAGCAACCGTTAATAGGAGATTCTGTAGTAGTTCAAATAACAAAGTGATGTGGGCAAAGGTGATGGTTTTGATAAGGGAGAGAAGTGGATGAATTGTGCATATATTTTGAAGATAGACTCTAGAGGATTTGTTGGTAGATTGGAGTCGGAGACCAGGGAAAGGGAGACTAAAAGATGACTCCTAGCTTTCTGGAATCATTGAGTAATTTTCTGAGACTCCAAGGGGATGGCAGAGATTGAATGAGGAGAATCAATTTCCCTTTGAGCATATTAGGTTTGAGATGTCTATGGGGCCTTTAATTGGAGTTGTCAAGAAGGCAGTTGGGTTTGTGACTTTGGAATTCAAAAGAGAGGTTTGAGTTAAAAATGAGCTCATGCAGGACATTGTTTCTCAACTCTGAGAGACCTACACCCCCTTTATTCAGGCATTTTGAAATCTCCCCTTTACTACCCTGGCATGACATTCTTTAGCTCAGAAAACCTATCTATATTTAATAATTTAAAAAAAGCAATACAATGCTCAAACTCTAATATATCGCAAATAAAAGTATTTTTTTGTTATTTCGATATGGAAATATTTGTTCATGACCATAGCATAAAACATGAAGTAACATATTGAGTCAGTGAATGTTTATTGAGCCTTTTTGTATGTATCAGACATTGTACTGGATGCTGGGGATATAGCAATGAATAAAACAAAAATTTCTTCAGTTGTAGAACTTACATTTTAGTGGGAGAAGGGAGTTCATAAAGAAGATAATTAAGTAAAAGATAAAATATACTAGATAGTAAGAAGTCCCCCATGTGGAGAACATAAAGCTGGGACACAGGATAGGGAGTGCCTCACCTATGTGTAAAATCACATGAATATTACTGCTCCTCACCCAGAGTGAGACAGTTGTGTAGTTTTGGCATCTCAGATAGATCTTCATTGTCACTGGTTATCAGATTTTCCAAAATAGTCGACTCATGGGAAATAGAGTTGCCTCCTTACATGATTTACATGATGGTTGTAGTTCTTGAAAATTAACGTGTATTGAAATCCCATGATGGTATTTTTATCTGTAAAACTGAGTTAGGGTCTAGGTAAATTTCTTATCCATATGACTATCTGGTGGGACATTTTGAAGTCATAACATGGGACAAAAATCTTCATTGTTGGGGACTTTCTTGCATTGTAGTATACCTAGCAACTCTGGCTCTTCCTCATTACATGCTATATATTAATGCTATTTATAAATAATGCCACAATTTCCCCACAAAACACTGCTAGAAATTTCTAAAGCTTCTTGGGAGCTGGTTCTATCCATTTTGCAAACCTCTGACTTATGGAGAGAGAGAGAAAAGCAAGATGAATGCTTGAAAAAACTTGATAGTAAGAGATGTATTAGAGGAGGAGGAGGAGGACTAGGAGAGAGAAACTGAGATTGCGAGCCAGTGGATGGGAGAAAAATGGAGAAAGTAATATCTTGGAAGGCAAGAGGGGAAGTTTCTAGAAAGAGGAAGCCCTCAGCTGTCAGATGGCACTGAGAGGTCAAGTGTAAGGACAGAGAAGTCACTGGATTGGATGATACGGGGGTTTTTACTGATCGGACAAGAGGCATAGTGAGGATGGAAGCCCATTCTGTAGTGACTTAAAGAAAATTAAAGTAGATGAGAAATGAGGAAGTAGAAACAGCATGAAGCAACTGCTTGAAGAAATACTGCTATGAAGGGGAAAGAAGAAATTGTGTGGGATTTGAGAAGTATGTAGCTTTTAGTATTGAAAAAAATAAATTTGAAGATATTAGGACATATTTGTGTGCTAATAGGAATAGTCTATCGGGGAAAAATTAATGCAGGAGAAAGGGATAATGAAGGACTACAATTTAATAAAGGTATAAATTGGTGTAGACTGTAAGTAATACAAGCTCATAGGAGGGGGAGATAATGAAGCTTAGGCTAGTCATGAGAAATCTTTTGTCTGGGCTTGGAGGATGGTATTAGTAAAATTTCCATAGGCAGAGAGAAAAAGGGGGCACTTCTCAGGTAAATAGGACAAACTTTGTAAAAACAAAAGGCTGGATAAAGGGTGTGTAGTTGAAGGGAGGGTTCGTGCTGAATAGAAGTGAGAGTGAAATCTAAGTAGGTAAGGAGGGTACAGATTACTGAGTAGTCTGAAAATTAGGGAGAGAAGTCTCTACAGTTGAAGCTCTTAGCCAACTTCCATTAACCGACTGACTGCAGTCCCCAGTGCTCCGTATTCCTCCCGTAAGGCATATTCTCGAATATCTCTGTGACTTGGACAACTCTCCAGTGTGCCTGGGGTCTCCCCTCGGTTGGCTGGCTGATGTACTTTACCAAGAGGCATTTGTGTTTATTTCCAAATCTGTGTATATCAACAATTTATTCTAATCTATTTAAATCTTAAATAAATTGATGAAATGAGTGTGAAAATGAAGTTCATGCTATGTAAAGACTGCAAGTCACTAAAAATTGCTCTTGAATTAGATGGGGAAAAGATTGTAAAAAATATAGGATTCTTCATATTTTTTTTTTACAGATGATTCTAAATACTGTAATTACATCAACTCAAACCAGAAATCACAGAGGGTACATTATGAATGTGGTTTATGTAAAAAAGATGCAGAACTCTGAACAGTAGACCCTTACTCAAAGAAGAGGCCCTAGCCTTACATTAAAAGACAGAGGAAGGGATGTTTGATTATGTTTAATATTAAAATGTTTATGGTTTGTATTATTTTTTGTGACTCTCTGATTTAACCAAGTTATTTCACTAACTGACCAAGTACTGGTCCTGACTGCATTCATTGGTTGAGAGAATTTCTTCTGTATATAATGCAAGATGTTAGGGAACCAGTGAAGAGCAAGTAATACTTAAAGGTGATTATTCTTGCAAGAATCTCTAGGGTGAGTAAGACGGGGTTCTGTATAAGGGAAGTATTAATGGATATATCTCAATGTGTATGTTACAAACTGGTTAAACTAAATTGACATTTAATGTTTTCCAGGAGCCTTTGAGGGAACAGAGAGAGGAAAAGAAATTAATATTTAATGAGTATTTTCTACGTGCCAGACATTTTGCTAGCTAGCTCTATATGTATTATCTCACGTAATGTGCTTTACAGCCTCGCTTTTCAGAGGAGGAAACGGATTTAAATAACAGGTTAAATAACTTTCTCAGGGTAATTTAGCTAATGAATGGGGAAAGAGAATGCTTTGCTTTACCGGAGGAACCTCCATTAAAATCACTGATGTTCTTGTTGTAACGCATTCATTTAATTGCTGAGTAATAAAATCTCCTTTAAATTAAATAATACCAAATGAACTGTGATTTGCCTTTACTAGATTGGGAAAGCATCACAATGTTGGCAAAATTCATACTCTAGCCTTTTTCTAAAATCTTGTTTTAGGTTGGTTGGTTTGTTTAATGAGATTTGTGGGCTATCTGACCTTTATTATGGCCAGAATGGACAGCTGACCAAAAAAAAAGGCACGGTACAGCACAACTGCTATAGTGAGACAAAAGTGAAGAGGGCTCTGAACTTACAACTTGAAAATGATGTGCTGTTTTTGCCAGTTGAGCCAAAACCTTTCTGAATGGTGTTGAATGGTTTTATAAATCCCAACATTTTACTTCAAATAGAGCGGTTTTAGATAAATTAAACAGTTAGTATTTATATCATGCCTTGAATACTGAAATGTAATGAAAATTGTTAGTAATTGAGCAAGACCCTCTCTTCTCTTTCTTTTCCCTCATTAAGTTTCATTTCTTTAACATTGCAATTTAAAAAAAAAATGCAAGCAATACATGAATACTTTCCATTTAGAAAGATTTGAATACTCATGTAACTTGAAAGCCTTACTTCTTCTTTACTACACTATACTGTGTTGCATACACTCTGTTGCTCCCTCCTTCAGAGATAGTTGCTGTCAGTTCTTTGGTTGTGTTCATCTACTTTTCCTCCACTCCTTTAAAAAAAAACAAAACTTATGTACACATTTTATTTTTAGACACAAAAGTTATCGTACTTTATATATTCTGCTGCTTGTTTTTTCAGTTATTGTGTCGTTGATATCTCCCCATGACAGTACATGTAATTGACTCCATTTTTTAGTAGGGATCCATCTGATTTGTTCAGTCACTTTCCTGTTGAATGACTATTTTTTTGGGTGGAGGGCTTATGTGAAAGTACTTCTGTGGGTTAAATTCCAAGAAGTAGATCCAGAATTCTGTAATTTGAATCAAAATAAAATTATTACCACTTGAATTTAATTAATTAATTAATTTATTTTTTTAATAAATAAGCTCTCTCTTTATCACCCAGGCTGGAAAGCAGTGGCCAGATTATTGCTCATTACAATCTTGAACTTCTAAGCTCAAGCGATCCTCCTCCCTCAGCCTCCTGGTACTACAGGCATGTACCACCATGCCCTGCTATTTTTTTTTTTCCTGGAGAAGGAGTCTTGCTATATTGCATAGGCTGGTCTTGAACTCCTGGCCTCGAGTGATACTCCCACCTCGACCTCCCAAAGTGCTGGGATTACAGGTGTGAGCCACTGTGCCTGGTCAAATTTTTGAATTTTAAAACTGATTAAAAATAGATAAAATATATGCATTGTTCAAAATTCAAAAGCTACAAAATGAGTTAGTCTACTTTCTCTGCCGTTCCTTTAACCAACCTCTTTTGCTCTTTCTAGTGGCTACTGTTACTATTTCTTGTATATTCTTCTAGAAATAATCTGTGAATATATAGGCCTATACCAATTATATGTATTCCAACTTTTTTTTTTTTTTTTTTTTTTTTTTTTGAGACAGAGTCTCACTCTCTTGCCTGGAGCGAGTGCCGTGGCGTCAGCCTAGCTCACAGCAACCTCAAACTCCTGGACTCAAGCAATCCTACTGTCTCAGCCTCCCAAGTA
>CAUYSK010018866.1:0-25729 GCA_963575035.1 Avahi laniger
CAGCTACTTGGGAGGCTGAGGCAGTAGGATCGCTTGAGCCCAGGAGTTTGAGGTTGCTGTGAGCTAGGCTGACGCCATGGCACTCGCCCCAGGCAAGAAAGTGAGACTCTGTCTCAAAAAAAAAAAAAAAAAAAAAAAAAAGCCGGGGAGTCATCCTTCTTGTAAGTACTACAGAGATCCAGATGGATGTGAAGACTGAGAACGCACCAGGTCAGTAGTGAACTTTGAGAGGCAATTCAGGGAGGTTCTGAGGCCTGGATGCCAGGATTAGGGGGTTGAGGGAGCAGAGAGTGATGGCGACTCTCATAGGAAGGATGTTGGGCAGTGCAGAAGCTCAGAGAAAAGAAGGAACAAGGTTTTTGATTTTTTTTTTTTTTTTAGGAAGAATGGGAAAACTTGACAATGTTTGTAAGTTGAGGGAAAGAATTAACTAGGGAGGGAGGAGTTGCAAATGCAAAACAGGAGGAATCACTTATGGGGCAGGACCCAGCTGAGGCAGAAGAGGAAGGCCCTTCGAGCTCAGGTGCTTGAGTTAGTGTTATGAGGACAGAAAATTTACCTTCAGATGTAGGAGGAAGATAGAAAATATAAGAGTCTATAATATACAATAGATTCTTAAACACTAATCATCCTTATAACTATTAATCAGACTATTCTGATAATTCATATATCTCATTCTGTAGCAACTTTGGTTACATAGGTAAGGCATCTTTTTTTTTTTTTTTTTTAAATTGTGAAGCTCAGAGTTTGAAATGATGCTTTTCTCCAGTTGAGAGAGCCTCTACTTCTAGGAAGAAGTTCCATGCCCCTCTGAGGATCTGCAGATCCTACGACTCAGAAACATTTAGGTGTTTCTTGCCCCGATTTGGGAAGCTGTGAGTCAGTGCACTAGAAATCCGCCATCTGTGTTAGGCTGCTGAGGAGGAGACTCATCAGCTTGCCTTTCTCTGGGTATGCAGATTGTGTGGGAGACACATGATCCTGCTGAGGAAAGGGCTGCTGTTAAGAGTCCACAGTGTACGTACCACACCAGGTGTTAGGTACACACTCCTGTGACTGGCCGCATTGTTCTCCTGTCACTTGGGTTGCAGGTTCAGAAGGGATATGAATAGTGGTGGCACCTGCCTGCTTTTAGAATCCTGCTGTGGTGACAAAGCAAATGAGCAAACTCCAAGCCCCCAATAGATGCCTGCTTTAGGGAGCAAATGCCAAGTCCGTGCCTGGTCCAGTGTCTGACACACATAGTAGGAGCCTAAAAAATGTTGTTTCGAGTGGGTGAAGGTCCATGAGTCACACAGTAATGAGGACAGAATTATCATTGCCATTTCTTTTATTAACACAGTACTTTCCCTTTCTTATGCTTTTGCATCTGTTTCATGTACTAAATTGTTTCAGCATGGTCCCTCTTCTGCCTTAATCATAAGTGAATTTGTTCTCCTTGCAGCTTGTCCTTCTTGGTTAATGTCTATCTTATGTACGTTAGAGGTTGACACTCACCTTTCTTGGTTCTTCTGGACTTAGTAGAAAGAACTAGGGACAGTTAAGCTTATAATGAGGGAGCTCACATGGGCAGGAAAGACTTGTGGGGACAAAGGACAGGTCCTTGCTCTGCTTGGCTCCAGGAAGCCACAGGGGGCTAGATGTTGGCTCAGTCTAAAGGAAGACCTGCCTTCCCCACTTGTAGTTGATTTTTAATTTTTTTGTTATGAGAGTAATATTGTGATTCAAAACAGAACACTGCAGAATTAAGAAAATAAAGTACATATCCTCCATTCTTCCCCACTCCTTGTAAGTTAACTCTTTGAAGTTCCTATTCCTTCAATCAGAAGATATTCCCTGAAGGCCTACTGTGTGCCGGGCTCAGTTCTGGGTTGCTGCAGATACAGGAGTGAACAAAACAGTCTATGACTGTGTCCTTGTGGGACTTATATTCAGGTGAGAGAGACAGACAATAAAAGAAAAAGACAAATAAATACAACAGATACTGTGGTGAGCACTGTGAACACAAATGAAGCTGGGTGAGGGCTTGCATGCTCTTTCTCTCCTTTCTCTTCTCTCTCTCTTTCACTCTTTCATTTTTCTCCCAGAAATGGGGCCATACTATTCTGCAACTTGGTTTTCTCAATTCACAATAGAAGGTGGACCGTTTTCCAGGATAGTGCATCAAATGCTACCCTTGTTCTTTTTAATGCTGCACAGAATTCTGTAAGTGCATGTATATGTATTTGTACACACACATTGTGTACACACATATGAACATATGTACACATGTGTGTATGTACATGTGTATGTGTGTGTATATATATTTAATGAGATCATATTGTAGACGCTATTTCGTAGCCGCTGAGGTGCGCAGCAGAAACCTGAGTGTCCCATTTTGGGAATAATGACTGTGTGATGCAGTGATGTGATCCAAGAAATAGGAAGCCTGTTGGGCTATTTTTTCATACTTTGCATAAAGTTTTCCTTGTAAGTGTTAAGTGACCTCCAGCTCCTTCATTCTTTTTTCTCCCCTTTTCCTCATTCTCCCTGTTTTCTTCCTATTCTGTCCTTCCTTCTGCACATCTGTTCTTTGCATCTGCATTTCCCCGGTCCCTTGGGGCATGGCATAGAGGCATGGTTAAATTCATCTGGCTGCTCTCAGGGGCATTTTTATTTTAAAGAGATGAGGACCATGCTTAAGTCCAAGGACAAATCTCAGGCTTAGTGTGGCACTTTCTTGGGGTAGGTGGTTTGGCGTATGGAGAGGGGGGCAGGGTGAGCCTTGCTTCCATTTGCAATGCCTGCCCAGAGGGTCAAGTTGGCTTTTTTTATCCATCATCCTTCTCTTTTCCTGGATTGTATTCCCCTCCCCCAACCGCCAGTGGGGGGAGGGGAATATACATAACATTCATTCATAAAGTCATTTATTCAATCAGTCAGTGCTTGAGCTGTTCTATTCTACCACATGCCTTATGCTGCTCATTAGGTAAGTAACATTGACAGTTTCTTCTGTAAAGCCTATGGGTTTAAAGGGGGAGGAGAATGGGATAGGCAGAAAGATAGTAACAAAAAATTCACAAATAAATACATAACAATATCATTTGTATTGTGTTATGTGCCCTAAAAGGAACAACAATAACAAAAAAACACAAAATCCAGGAGGAACCTGATTTAGATTAAGGCGGAGTGTCAGGCCAAACTTCTCTGAGGAAGGAGCCTAGAGGCTGAGCTCCAAGGGTAGAGTAGAGGTTGGCTAACTAGGAGAGAGTTGGAGAAGGGGCTGGCCAGGCTGATAGGCTGGCCTGGGCCTGAGGTCAGACTGAGTAGGGCACATCACTGGAAATGAAATGGGCCAATGAGGCTGGAGCTTAGCAGGTTGGAGGAAAGGACAGGGGGTTGGGAGGTGGTCTGGCATCGTGTCATGCCATGGATTGATGCTGAGTGCAATGGGAACCATTAAGAGTTGTGGGCAGTAAAGCTACACAGTCCCACAGACTCTGGCTGCCATAGGGGTCAGAGTGAGATCAGGTGGGAGGCCACTACAGGGGGTAAGGCCTTGGATCATGATGGTGGTAGTGGGGAAGAAGAGAATCAGATAAGCTTGAGATACAGATTCTTGTGCACAATTACCAGTAAGCAATTTGGAAGAGATCTTGGAGGGCATTTCATCCAGGATGGACTGTGGTGAGGGCGCGGCTTGCATTGCCTGCTTGCTGTTTGCAAAAGGAAAATGAAGGAGAAATAGGCCTTCCCACACATCAGTTTTCCTCCCTTGGTAAAGGAGACTTGGGCTCTGTCAATGGGCTGCTTTTGGAGATCTGCTGCCTCTGCAAAGCACAGGACAAGTTTGCTCAGACTTGGAGGAGGCGAGAACTGAAGGAAGGAGGAACAGGGGGTGAGAATGATGCTGCCCTTCATGGGCCCTTAGTAGGGCCAGTCATGGAGCCTGTTTCTGAGCACTGAGAGGTGGGTGCCACAATTGCACTGTTTTACAAATGAGGAAACTGAGATCCTAGGAGGTGGAGTACCCTGCTCAAGGTGACACAGATAGCTCTTTCAGATTCCAGAGGCAGTGTTCTTAACCACCATGTTATTCTGGCAAGCCCGTGAAATGTAGGTATAGGGGATCAGACTTAAGGGATGATGGAGTTTAGTTTTTAAATTATTTTTGGGCATGCATTCTAACTACTTGTACTTCCCACTATTTCAACTACTTTCTTTACTTGTCTCTTAGCTACTGATATCTAAGTCTTTCTATCCCCAAAGTAGTGGTATAGTAGAACTCAGGCATGGAGGAGCTAGTTCCCTCCGAATCAGAAAGTGAAAAGCTGTAAGTTGGATGGAGTGGTTTTTAGCTGGAGCTTTGACAAAGGAGATGCAGTTGTTACTGTTTCTCTTCTGAAGATATGAGAGACAAATAGAAGTAGCACCAAGTTTGGAAGTTGATTCTCATCTCAGAGATATAGTTATGGCAAGGAAAGAGACTTTCCAATTTTGGCGAAAGACTCCCTATGCAGGAGTATATTTCTGGGTCCTGAAAATGAAGTTCAATGTTTGGTTCTCTCCAGCAGCTCCCTAAATTTAGGCTGTATGATTCACTAAGTTGCAAGTGTATGTGGGTATACACGTGTGTGTGTGTGAGAGAGAAAAGTGAATATTTTACTTGTGCATAGTGAAATATAACCCTCGGATGACTTCCCCACCTTCTTGACTGATCAAATATGTACTTTTTTATTGTGTCCCTGGGTGTAGACCTTGTTTTTATTTGCAAACAAGTTTTGGATGGATAGTTTTCTGTTGCCCATAGGTACTTTTCAAAAACTTGAATGTTTCACCCTTTAGAAGCATGTCAGTTTTAAAAAGGGGTGGGACTTTGGTAGTGGTTGCTTTTCTTGCTTATTGCTATTCTTTCTCTAATATTAGAGTGCCCACTTTCAGGGCTGTGCTAACCATCGGATCCGTTGTCAACAATGCTACCAGGAAACTTAGGTGGGGGCCAGAGCAGGCCATAAAAGCCAGAGGGATGTGAATCTCCACTTTCTTTAATCTTGTCTCTTCCTTGTCTTAACTATTAATGTTTTACCTTTATTCTCATGGAGATGGTTCAAAAGCAAACAGACACAGCGGTAGGATTTTTGGAAAGGCTGTGGTTGAAGGAAATGCTGCCGGTAAAAGAGAAAGGAGAGGAAAAAGGAATCCATTTAACACAAAATGACTGGAGGGGGAGAAATCACTCATATCTCATTATTGACGCGTTCCACACAATTAGTGTGATCTTGAGGGAAGAACGTTTGAGCCACCCACAACCTCGAATATTCTCATTGGGTAGATGTAATAATAATGCACTTCGCAGTGAACTCTCCCAACACCTCGGGCAGTGATGGGAAGACCCCATCTTAGGGCTCTCAGTCTTGGCTCTGGCAGAGACCCTCTCCCTCCCTCCTTCTTTGAGCAGGGAGAGGTTAAGCCTGACCATTAACCCATAGGTGACCCATATAGCATTTTCTGTCCCAGGGATCCCTTGATTGCCAGGTATGGCTTTGTGGTAATTCTAGCATTTGCAACCCAGCAATTTGAACCTACTGTCTGCCTAAATGATGATTTTACATTGTAATGGTTGTACTAAATCCTTTCGCTTTTGCTCCATAGCCGCTGTTGTGACAAGAAAAGCTGTGGCAACCGAAATGAGACTCCCTCAGATCCAGTGATAATTGACAGGTAGGGACCACTCTTCTTTCACTGGATTCTTATTCCTCATTATAATGAAACACCTGCCTGGTGTCGCTCATGGGCGAGGGTTAGGAATGCATGAGGCCGAAATTTGCCTGTTGGTCATGACTTAAGCTGCGCCGAGCGATTGCGATTCCTGGGAAAGCCATATGGAATGTTCTTTTGGAGGCCTGTTTCTTGGATTGCTCTGGTTTTGCGTCTGATTCATGCTCCTAAAGGAATATTTTTTTTTTCTTTCCTGACTTTCTGTGGCTCAATCCTCATGCTGTGCCAGGAAGCTTCAGAAATAAAATAGTAATAGTTTGTGATTTATGAAATGTGGTTGGGTGCTTATAAATATTTAACTTTTATTTGAAAAATGTTTGAATCATTATCACTTTTAGCTACAGTAGTTCTGTTGGATGTAATCCATCTACATTTTAAGGTTTTATTTATGCATAAAAGCAGTTTAAAGAGATCTGTGAACCAAGATTTTCTACTGTTATTTCCCGGGTTTGACTGCAGCTCATACTGTATTGTAAGTTGATTAATTTATCTTGCTTGTCTTAATTATTGTGTTTTTAAACAGATCCATATTACTAATCTGACATGACCAAGTAAATCACTGCAGAACAATAAATCTGTTTTAGTTGTTCGGTGCAATTTCAAGTCAGTGTGTGCACACATTATGCAAAGTCGCATTCCAAATATTCATTTTACATTTTAATTATTGAAATTCATTGTATGGAAACATGTATGATAAACCATTTGTTACATAGCATTACTCATTGAGAGTTAAATGGCCTGGAAGGTTTATAGATACTGTCAATTGTCAGCTAGGAAAAGAGCTAGCATCTTCAACTAGCTGGAAAAAAAGTCTTACCAATAAAACTAACCGAGTTCGTTAAAGAAATCAACGGCCGAACAAAAGGTCCCTTCTTGGGTTTTGGTGTTATTGATTTCTGACAACAACAACAACAAAACCAAAACACCTACCTGTTTTTCCAATGCTTCACCTTTTTTGGGTTTGAATTATCATTTTCCAGCTAACAAAAAAACCCCAAAGTGTCTCCTTTGTGTCATCATTACTTATGTCAACAGATCGATTGTTGATTTTTAACCTGTATTTTTCAGACTTAAACCCAATATTGATTGCCAATTGGCTTTATAAAGGTTACATTTCAATCAGATATTTTAATTAAATATTTCTTGCTACTATTCACTAAAATATTTATTTTTGCTCTATATAAGAGTATTAGTATATTCGACTCAAAGTTAAATGATGTGAAAATTTAATGTATAGTGATGTATGCTGCCTATAGAAATAGGACAGCCTATTTATCTGTGAAAGCAGATATGTTGTTCATATATTTGCTTTTTCTGCGATGGAAGATAAAAGTCTTCAAATAAATAAGACCAAAAACAAATTTAACCTTTATGCTGTTCATTTTGTTTAAATATATCTCTTCAAAATACCGTTCGTTATTTTAAGCAAGTTTTTCTTACTCTTCTGTTAAGAAGAAAGTGTATTGATGAAAGGACCAGCCTAAATATCTCCCCAAACTTTGAAACGATAAGCAGTTTGTTCTGCCACACAGTTAGTTTCTTTCTTTTGGTTTAGATGATGACAAGAACCTTACCTTGCCACTCGCAATGAAAACCCTGTTTTTTTTTTTTTTTTTGCTTGCGAATGGGTTGAGCTTTTAAGTTCTTCCTCTGGTTTTAAGCTGTGACTTTGATATAGAAGGTTGATATGACTGTGGTTTGAATAACATTTGATTTTGACCTGTTTCTGTGGGTTGCGACGGTATAAGAAACTTGACTCAGCAGTGCTGTAATTAGCCCGGCCCCTGTTTTTGAAACAGGATTGTGTTACCTGGGTTGCATTAGTGTGGCTTCTATTGTTGCCGCCTTGCATCTGTCCCAGTAGGGTACTTAAAACCTTTCCTTGGCTGGGGCAGTTCAAACAGTTTAGGCAAAATAAGTGTGCACTTTATGCTGTTGGTGGCTTTAGAGATATTACTCATGACATTTATCCTTTTCATTTTTTTCTCTTTTGGTTTGACAAAGTAGAAAACAGCATGTAGCCAATCTCGGTCTCTTCAGATATGAATACTTTAAAAACAACTAAAACATAGTGTATGTACACAAGTCCCAGCATATGTTTATCTGCTGGCTGTTGCCGTTGTCTCTCATGAATTATCTTTTCATGTAGTGATGCCAGTTGATATGCAAAACCCTATTTAGCTATTTTTATTTGCATCTGAGTTTTCAGAATTTATTTGTCCTTCAGTCTGCCAAAGGTTTTAGACGCTCCAGTCCTGTCTGTGCTGATATGTGAAACTTCAATTTTTAACATCGAGAGAAGAGAATAACAACAAGAAAAGAACTTATGCAAGGAAGGGCAAAATAGAAAAGATTTTTCAATTCCATAAAATTGCTGCAAAGGGGAAAAAAATGATGGCAACCGTGTTTGAATTTCATAGTTTCCAATTTGATTCTATATTACAGATTGCATAATATCTGTGTTACGTGCTTAGGGTTTGATTTGCTTTCAGATTTATGGATGTGAATCCCTGAATATTTTGTAAAAATAGGCTATGGGGCCTGCATTCAGTAGCAATAGTAACTGTTTTTACATGATGCATACAATATGCAATTATAGAGCTGAGGATACAGGCAATTCTTGCGTTAGGATTTAGCATAGTTTTAGCAAACAGTCACCTTTTGAACACCAATAATTTTTAGTTCCCTTTGCTTGTCCTTCGGAATTTGGGAGAATGCTGCTATTTTTATCATTCAAAAGACTTTTAGCAGTGGTTATTCAGGAAAACTATTTATAGGATAGAGAGAAGAGGCTTTCTGGTCATATGGCAATGGAGCAGGGCAAGCTATTTCTGTATTAAATTTTGGCTGTATTATTTGTTGCCAGTGATTTCGGGACATCAGCCTGGCATATTCTATCAAAAAAGTGGAATTAAAAAATTAGTGATTTTATCTTGTGATTTAGAAAATGAATTTGTACTTCATTCTAATGGCATGCACAGACTAAGAAAAATATGACCTGAATTCTTCTTACAATTGTGACAATTTGTCAAGTCACTTCCAAAAAGTTTATAGGAAAATTGCTGTAAATGTAGCAAGTGCACTTCTGGAGTTGACTGCCAGATTGTATGTCTGCCTGATTCCAAATAGCTTGATTGAGAAGCATAAAACCCAGCCTGTGCCCAGTGATCCAGGTATTTGGGCTGCATAGACATGGGAAAAGTCAAATGTGTTGTGTTTAATAGCAGATGACCAGGAACTAATAACAGCAAATTTCATTATTGTTGAGGTAAAGGGCTATGTGTGGTAATTATTGTTAAAGTAAAAATCAAAAAATGACTTCCAGTTATTGAATTATGGTGGAGATTGATTTAACATATTCACATAGTAACTCATATTTGAATTTAAAAGGTTTGCAATAAACTTCATGTTTAGAAATTGAATAAATTGTAGTTTTATTACCACATTGGATCTCCTTGTGTCCTAACCTTTTTCCTTGGAGTTATCTTAGTTCAATAAATAAAACCTCATTAGACTATTCCCATTTCAACGAGTTTATTAAATTTTGCAGGAGTAATTAGCATAAGCTGTGCTAATTTTTCTGGAAGACTAATGAGGGAGGTTCTTAATTAGGTTTTCTTTGTAAAAATCAGAAAAGATGATAATGACAAAAGTCACATAGGGTAGTCTGAATTGGGAACCCAGTTTTTCTGCATCTATAAAAAAATCTTCCATTTTCTATGTGAAAACTTCTTTATAAATGCTTGAACTGAATATATTAAGCACGCAGCCTGTTATTCCATACTAGTTAGTTAGGATTACCATCCATTCTTGATTTGCTTCACAAAACTCGTTATTTTCCTAAACTATCTTTGAGCAATGACATGGATGAATATAGATGGTCTTACAAAAACATTTCTTTCTCCAAATTATGCTATAGGATTCCTTTCACACAGAGCCCTGAAGTTTCTGGCTAGATTTGTGTTGCTTATTTCCGGTAGGGCAGGATAGGGATGACTCAATATTTGTTTATTTTTCAATTTAGGATCAGTGTGATTGGTGAGATAGTTAGATCACTAAATAAGAGATGACAATATGAGCCCAATTCTTCATTTCCTTATACTGCGAATCCTTAGCTGTTAACAAGTGGGATTTTTTTAATAGATGGAAATAACAAAGGATGAAATTCCTGCTCAAATTAGGTTCCTCTATCTCCTGTGAATTTAGATGTAGTCCTTTCAGAATATAATGTGGCCCAAGTACCTGCAAGTTTAGGGGCACTCGAAGCCAGTATTTAAATCATGGATTTTTAAAAAGCCTGTCAACTATTAGTATGTACTTCTAAAAATTTTGAGTTTATTTATTGTAATCTTAACAGATTTGCCATGTCTTTATTTTGCATTTATAGGAATACCTGTATGTATATTTAAAGCTATGAGATCTAGAACTTGACATGTGACATTAAAAAAAATACACAAATTTTGTAAAATGAAAAACCTAGTCTGTTTGGAACAACTTCAGGCCACACTTTACCCAAGGGTCTCCTATAAAGAAAAAAAAAATGCCTGTATTTGTTTTTTCCAGAATTGTCTAAAGATCTTCCACATGTAGATCACTTTCATTTAGGTAACACTAATTGGATTTGTTTCATGATTGTGTGAAATAGAATGTTCAGTAATGAAAATGTTAGAATGCTCATTTTGCCTGTTGATTTTACATGATGTACATCACATGAACAGAAAAACTTAACCATATTAGTGTTGTTCAGAGAGACAATTTTATTGAAGATTCATTTTTCAGCTAAGATGTAAAAATGCTGTGGTAAGACTTCTGAAAAGTGCAGTGTTGTCTTATCGCCAGGCTAATTTTCTTCATTATGTCTACCCCAATGTATTTATGTAACACATATCTTCATCTGTATAATAGGAAAATAATAGAAAAACTTTGACTTAGGATATATATACATATATATTCATATACACACACACACATTTTTCACCACTGGGTGCGGTAGAGTATATAGTCTCCAAAGACTGTGAAAGCATCTGGGCATCTCAACAATAAATGACTTCCTTCTCTGTCTTTTATTATCAGAGGTAAATCCTAAAAGTATTAACAATTTTTTCTTTTTTTTTGTCCATATAAAATCCTCAACTAACATGAACATAAATACATACTTTTATTAAAGTTGCAAATGAGGTTTTTAGTCAGAGTTTCATGACTTCATTTCATTGCCCTTTCAACTCCTATTATTTTGGTCTTCATCCGGTTTTTAGATGGACCAACCACCAAACATCATCATTCTGCACCAAACACAAAACAGCAGTCTGGAGCAAGAAAAACCAGAGATGTAAATACACTTCTTAGAGCTCTGAGAAACCTTTTATACCACCTGATTTCTTAACATTGAGTGCTTGGTTAAAATAAAAGGAGGAGAAATTCACTCTTTAAAATTGCCCCAGGTGGGATAATTGCTGTCTTTTTGGTTGGTTTGAGAGGTTTGCATTTTTTCAAAAGTGAAAAGCCAGCATCCACACTGAATTTACGGTTGTTTATTAACCCTAGTGTGTTTAAACATTTGTCTTCTCAGTGGGAATTCATTTGTGATTATTAGCGATGAGACTTATGTGAGTATCGTTCTAAATTTTATCGCATATCAGATAATACCATTCTGAATATGAGATGAGCCCTGTACATTTGTGTGCCGTTTGCTACCATGATAAGAAAATAACTAATACAATAAGCTAATAGCAGTCTATATTCCATTTGCTATCAGCTATTCCCAAGTACACAACCAGGATACATTAAAATGTGTTTCAAATATGCTGACAATATATCATAACGCAAAGTACTTTTACATGGTATAATACTACTACAGACACTGTATAATGAACAACAGTGGTTTTCCTGTAAAGGAAATAATGGCAGCAACTTCCAAGAAATGTATTTAACAGAGCTTCAGAGAATCAGCAGTGTGTATGTGTAGCATGGTGCGGGTGTCAGCTTGTTGTGTAGGTTTTTAATCCCATGTCATCATAATTTTGCTTTTGTAACAGTTCTGGAAAAATACAGAAAAGCAGTACAAAGTCCCCTGTGTGTCATGTTGGCAACTTTGCACAATTGTTTTGTGATGAGAATATATCACTATGTTAAACACGCTTTTACTTTTCTAAAAGAAGTTGTTTAGAATAAGGGGAAAAAAGCTCTCCCCAAGTGCAACTCTCTGTTGATAAATTCCCCTCATTTCTTCATTTCCCCTACTGTCAGCACCTGACTAACTCTCTAATAAAATTTAACTAGATTTTAAAAACTCTGTTTAGAGATTTTTGCATAAAGAGATGATATTTTGGTCATTTTAATTTGCATGATATGTTATCTGAAGTAGACTGCTAATCCTTCCTTCTCACCCCTACCCGAATCCCATACCTTTCTTTATAAACTGTATAACTGTCTATTGTCCGGGACAATATAGAAGTGACTCAGTACTCCTACTACAATCAGTGAAATAGGGTGAACAGTACAGGTTTGTCTTTCATTGCTTGCTGCCTTTAAAAGTGTGGGTAGACGAAGAGAAATCTCCCTTGCAACTATTTCTCCAGTTACAAGTCTTTGTCCAGAAGCAAATGAAGGTTTTAACATTACAGTATTTATTATAATAGGATTTTATAATAATTGCCCTAATCCTGCTAAAGTGTGAAGCTGAGTGTGTATGTATATGTATGTGTGCGTGTTCACATATTCTTTGTGGGGAGGGAAGTCCAGCCAAAAGAAATCTGTTATATTTTCCATTGGCAGGGGGGCAGACGGGGGTGTAGGGTGGGGTTTGGAGGAGGGTCACGCATGTTAAATGATGCAAACTTAATGAAACTGATTCGAGGGAAGAACATGCCATTGGCATTTCATCTATGTAAAGTGTACTCCGCTTCCAGTGGGAATAGAGTGGTCTTCAGTGTGCTTTGGGAATTTTTATTTTTGAAAGTGAAGGGCTTGGGTCCAGTTCCAAACATGACCTAAACCCTACTTGTAATGACTTAACTGGAAAAGCTGGCAAATAATATAGCCTGATCCTACACAGTAACCTCCAAAATGGCACTCGGTAACTATACCATCCTGCTAACTGTTCGAGGCACAATAGTTTTGTAATATAATATAAAGTAATAGTGTTAGCCAACACATCTTTAATAAGATATTGTTCGTGCCTTTGCCATATGCTACAGAGCAGCCTCTCACTCGGTGGGCCTTTTGATTCCTCTCAATAAGATTATTTCAAATACTCTAATCCTGAATCATTGACATGAATACAAAAGCCTAGTGACATCTAATAGATGCCTCTTAGCTTTGCTTTTCCTCTTGTTCCTTTCCTTTTTCTTCTCTTTTTACCTGACAAAAAGCTTATAGACACTTGGGCTCTGTCTCTCAGTAGCAGCGTGGGGGGCTCCTCATGAAATATAAAGAAGGAAAAAGGACTGACAGAGGCCCGATAAGCTACAGAGTGAAGGGCCATAGATTAAAAGTAAATGCCAGTAAATCCTACCCTGTACACTCACTTGTTCTTTTATTGTTTTCTTTAACACTTTCAGTGCCAGGGCAGGAGGGAAAAAAGAGAAAATCGTAATCAAACTGCGCATGTGCATTTTTAATCCAGACACAGTCATAGTACACACATTTTATAGGGCTTCCGCGAGATTCTCAAATGTTGGCTCCTGGAAAGGTTGCGGT
This sequence comes from Avahi laniger, assembly GCA_963575035.1. Taxonomy (NCBI): domain Eukaryota; kingdom Metazoa; phylum Chordata; class Mammalia; order Primates; family Indriidae; genus Avahi; species Avahi laniger. Next base: position 13,456 of record CAUYSK010018866.1, read on the forward strand.
AGTGGTGGTTTAAAAAAAAATGCCCTTTTAATCAATGTCAAGAATCCCTCAAGAAGTTTTTTGCTCATTTGCTGCTCAATTGACCGAATATTGATATCATGGGTGGGTAGGAAGAGCCCTTCTACAGGGTGTGAACAAGGGGTCTCAGGACATGACATCTTCGAGGTTGAAATAACTTTTTCTTTTCTTTTTTAATCAATGAATTGAAAATTGTCAAAGTGAAATGTTAGAATATTTTGCATCGCGCTGTAAGCTGCTGCTTTTTCACACGGTGTTGCTCCCTCCAGTGCTGCGAACGCCCCGTCTATGCCGGGTGGTGCACGCGGACTGAGATCTGACGGTGCCTGCCGAGGAGGCGGGAGCGTGGCTGGGTGACCACGCTGATGGGCAAGAGGTCGTTCTTTCCTCCACCTCCCCAAACCAACTACGATGGGACTAAAGCCCTTTGTCACTCCATCTGAAGATCAGATAATCATGGTGCTTGCAATTTCTTTACTCTTGTTCAGTAGATAAACTATTCGGATTTTCCCATCTATTTTTAATGTTTTCCCATTCATTAATATTCTGATCTGTCAGTAATATCTTAAAATATCATTTTTAGTCTCGGATGCACTATTGACTAAAGTCCCCTCACAGAATGGAAAGTTAGTTTGAAGAACTCTGGACCTGCATCAGATTTGGCTACACACACACACACACACACACACACACACACACACGCGCGCGCACACACACACACACCCTAAAGACATAAAAAAAGATAAAAAGTGAGCAGTTTCTTTTTTATTTATTAAAAAGTTTTTTAGAAAAGGAAGTTGGTTAAGAGTTTGCCTGGTTATCTTCGAAGCTGTTACCAACAGTGTTGAAATCCATGTTTGTCTATACAATCTTGGTGTTTTCTTAAAACCAGATTCTAATCTTCAATGCATGGTGTACATCTCAGAGTATCTTCAAAAAAATTGAGTCTTTCTTTCTTCTTGTGGCTATGGGTGTGGGAGTGCCCTATTCTGGCTCATAAACACCAGCATCTGAATCCTGGCCTATGGGCAGTTTAGAACAAAACAAACAAAATCCCTGCCCACTGTGAGTTTAATAGTAAATTGCACATAAATTGTACTTGCAAAGTTTTAGAGCACTTTAAGGTGTAATATTTCAGAATTCTCTTCAAACAAATTGACTCCATTTGACAGATCTGTAAACTGAGGCACACAGCCTAAGGGACTGTCCACTTTATAGTGACAAAGCAACTGATTAGAAACTCTGTATCTCCTAGCTCTCAGCCTGATTTTTTTTTTCTTCTTCTTAATTGCACAGTTAAAAACCCTGTTTCTGGTATTTCATAATGTCTCATTTATTTTATTTTTTTGGTATTCACAATTCATCCTTGCCATGTGTTACTATTTTACCTAACCAGTTTTCTTAATTGGTGTCAGTCACACTTAAATTTGAGGATTAAAAGATTTACATATGAGACATAATTGTTGTGCCATTGCTGGAGTAACGTTTAATTCTTTTGTTCTCATGTAATTTGATGAGTGAACCATTGTGTGTTTCATTGAGGGAAAAGCCAGTAATCCAGAGAGAGATCTGGGAGAAGGCGTAGTGTGATGGAAAAGGCATAGATTTTGGAATCCATTGGCTGAGGGATCCAATTCTTCCATTGCTACTTATCACTACCTGAACCTCGGAGGGCTCAGTTTTCCCATTTCCAAAATGAGAGAAGTTGATTCTATTTTGAAGAGTTGTGAGGGTTAAAATACCTAGCACTGGGCTTGGCATATATCAGGTGCTTAAAATCAGGTAGCTCTTGCAATTTGAATATATTCCATGTGATTTTAATGTGATCATTGCCATGGAACTTTCTTATAAACACTATTACCTTACTGAAGTTAATCATCCAAGTCTCCTTGGTTGAGGATTCACTCATTTTTTTCTTTCCACAAATATTTATTAAATCTCTACTATATGCCAGGCACTGTTTTCAATGAGAAAGACAGATATGGTCCTGGCCTCATGAAGCTTTCTCAGTGTCTCAGTTGACCCCCTCCCCTGCAAAAAAAAAAAAAAAAAGTTGGAGTAGTAATAAAGTGTGAACGAAAAACATATTGATCTTTGTTTTTTAATTGAAGAATGCTGTTTTAGACTGGGATCATGACGCAGAGGAAAAATATCCCCAGGTCAAAGTTGCCTTTTAGTTCACGCCTAGTGGTTTTGAACTTGAGCAAACTTGCAGCTTTCTCACACTTTTCCGAGGCAGTCAATACATTGGTTAAGACTGAAGGCTTTGGCGTCTGCTGCCTTGGATCAAATCCCAGCTCTGCCAGCAGCGCAGTGGGACTGTAGGCGGTTTAACTTCCCTAAGTCTCAGTTTCTTCATCTATAACATGGGGATAATAGTAGTTCTTCCTACTTTAGAGGGTGGCGGTGAGGAGTAAGTAGATAATACATGGAGAGCCCTTAGCACAATGCCTGGCACATAATACATATTCAGACGAGATTGGGTGTGTTCAGGGTGGTATGGCTGTAGACCATAATACATATTCAATATAAGGTGGCTGTTATTTTTTAGATAAAGGCCAGAATGAAGAGATGGCTAAGGCCCTTTGCAGCTATGGCACTCTAATTTTAGTTTTTTGTGGTATTGCTGAGCACAGGGAAACAGATAAACTCTTCAGGAGGTAGACTGTAAGCACAGCGCCTCGATGATCCTGTGTACCAGGTGCTTAGGGTTTGTTTCTGTGAAATGAAAGAATGACAAGAGCTAGAAATGCAATTGTTGGATCTGGTGGCTCATCTCTGCCTAAAGACAGGCTTGTTACAACTACACAATAAAGTGAAATGGCACGGCCTGCCATTAAAGAATGATGAGGAACAGAAAACGTAAGATAAAATATTAAATTTGTTACACTTAAAAATGTTAATCTTCACACGATTACCATGCAAATCTCCTCATTGCCTAACTGTTTAATTGATCAAGTAAATCACAGAGCAGACAAGTGAAAAACCCTGCTGTTGACATTCTCACAAAGCACATTCTCAAGAATATATTCTGTTAACTAGTATGTCTATTACATGTGATAATGTAAATTAAAAAAAATTTATATATATATGGTATTCTTTGCAAACCAGTGGATTTCAGAGAGTTTGGGGGAAAGCCTGATTTTCGTAGGGCTAAAACTCTGCCATCTCCGTCCCATCGTTACATCAAATGTGGAATCAGTGTTAGGGTAACCTATGTTTAAGCAGAGCCTTTGTTTTGTATAATGTTAGAAGACATAAGAATTTACCATTTTTTCTTGCAGACAGGTATAGTATTGACATGACACTCTGGCGATTGAGGGGTTAATGAGTTTTCTTTCTCTCCTTCCCCCTCCCAAATCCTCCTGTCCCCCACCCCCAATCCCATCATGTGCCTGGTTGACTCTGAAAGAAGGGGCTTGAAGTTGCCCACAGGGCATCCCTTTTCCCAGCCTTCTCCAAGGCCACCTGGGCAGACGGGAGCTTGCCTTCTGTCCTTAGGACACAAAATCCAATCAGGCGCTGGCGCTGCCAGTCTCTTTGACCTGCAAGCTGGGAAGAGGGAGGAGAAGCAGAGGCCGCTCACATTTGATAGGCTGCATCTTTGTGGCTTTAGGGGGCTCCTGTGTCTTCTTGAGGAAGGAAGTTCTCCCTTATTTTCAAGATAAGGTGTCATTCATGAGAGCAATGTGCTGAACTAATCAGGTTAATTGAGACGCCCTGAGTGTCCTCAGTGAGCCCATCTCTTCTTCCTGTTAAAGGCAGATAGTGCAGACAGACAGATTACACGTATTTTCGTTTCTTTTCTTCCCCTAAAGCTCGTGAAATCTGTAGGTGGGCAGGGAATGTAGGTTCAGCAGAATGTCATTCAGGCTATTTGAGCACAGGTTCTTATTGTAGAACAACGTAGCATTAAAAAAATAATAAAATAACGAGCTCTCCTGGAGATCAAAAGATGGGTGCCTTTGAACATCTGATACCTTCTTTGTTTTTTTTCTTAATGTCAAGTCAAAGTAATCTCAGTGTTTCAGATTAGCTAAGAAAGATCGTTGGTTGAAGAATCCAGTTAGAGTCCTCCCCGGCTATTTTGTTTAAGATTGAAACTTAAAAAAAAGAAACAAACCCAAAAAACCTCATTGTGATGTGTCATCAGTGACAAGTAGCTTCTCCAAGCGTGTTTCGATTCTTCAGCTTCCCAGCCGGACACTGAGGGCTGTGGCCCTGACTAATCGTATCTCCGACCTCCCTCTGGAGCAGCCCGCAGCCGAGTAGGGAAGAAAACAGAGCTGTTTCAACTGAATTCCTTAAAGGGCGGGGGTTCCTCCTCCCTCTCCTCCACTCAAAATGATTTGTCATAGTTTAATTTTAAGCACTATCATTGACTATTTCTTTCTACCCCACCTCTTTCCACCCTTTTTTTTTTTCTTGGAAGTTCCAGGAATGACTTTGATTATCTCCACAATCAAATTCTCGTTGCTGCCTCTGTGAAAGTGTGCAGTCATAGATTGCAGGGATTATTTTCTTTAGCACTTGGGGATAGAGAAACCGGTTGTTTCAAAATGAGAACCAGCTGGTTCCACAGAGCCCTCGTTTAATGGGGGGGTCACTTTGTACACAAAGCCTTCGCTCAGGTCAGTCATTACGGCAAACCCCAAATCAGCAGTGTTTGGTCTATCACCCTTTATTAAATGTCGAGCGAGGAGTGATTTAGCAGATATGATAATAATAATAATAATTAAGAAAAACTCAACACACTCTGCATCTTTAATTTTGCCTCAGCTAAACACTCAGGTTTGGGAGGAACATTTCTCAAACTTCTTCCTATGGTAATTATAATCATAGACCTAGTTCCCACTGTTCTCCCATAGATGGCTGAGATGTGCGTGTGTGTGTGGATGTGTGTGTGTGTGTGTAGCTTTAACCCTCTCTAAATCTAGAAAATAAAATTAAGCTCATCTTTCAACATAATCTTTTATCTGACAAGCACAGTAGATAGATGAAAGGTAGATAGCCAAGTTGTGGGTCCATTAATAGAACCAATTGGAGGGCAGAGATAACTGCTATTATCAAACATCTTTTATGCCATCCTGTAAAATAAGGACGAGGGTGATATACCATAAATATTTTGCTGTCTTTCTAGCTTGTAGAAATTGGTTTGTTGTCATACCCTGTTAATCTCTAACAGCACCAAATTCAATTTGAAATGAGAAGAGCACTTTCACTATTTGACTGTACAAAATACTTTTGAAGCATGCAAAGAAAGAGAAAAGCATAAAAGACACGTAAAACCGCAGTCGATACTCAGTTATGCGAATGATTTGTTTGCAGAACCTAGGTTGCATTTTTATAAGGTAAACAGGTTTTTGGGATGCAACATTTATTAAATCAGGGTTGGAGGATAAAAAAAAGCAGCTACGCTAGATTTTTAAAAATCTAGTTTAACCAAATTTTATATTATAAATGTGAGAGATTACTTTGCATTACTAATAAAAATATGTGGCTAATTTTGTTTTTATTATGACATGCTTTTTACATCGGCAGCAACGCAATGAAATAATTTGAAGAAAGGGTAAAGATGTAGAAATGGGAATTTCATCAAAAAGCCGAGCACTCTGCTTTTAATTATTTTATTTTTAGGATTTCCATATTGAAACATGGTTTGGATAAAATCTTATCTAATAATTTTTTTTTGTTTACCAACTACTTTGATTATGTAATGTCTCTTTAGTTCAAGCTGTAATTCTATTGTATATTCCCTATATTTGTATTTTTAAAAATTCTGTGGGTTTTTTAATATAAAAAACAAATAACTGTTACATTTCCAGTCACTCAAATTTGAACTGAATTTTACTTCCTGTTTCAAAGGTCAAGGCAGGCTGACCTCAACAGCAGTGTGGAGGCTGCTGAATTATTCATATCATTGACTTTGTGTCAGCTTCCACATTTGTGGAGAGGGATGTTTTATTCATTTATCTCATTTAGGGTTCTTCTCTGCACCTGTTTCTACCATTAAGTACCCTGTAATTTGCATTTGATGCTAATTTAGTTTCATATCAGCCTGGTCCCCCCTTGTTAATTTAATTTTCTAAGACCCTTTTCATTACAGTAGAACTGTTTTCCTCTTTAAAGCAAACATCTATACAAGTAATTGTATAAACTGCCTTTTAAATAATATCTTTTAGAAGATTCCATCGTTTAATTCCTTAATTCCTATAATTAGCCACAGTTTGATTAATGTTTCAAAGGGTTAAATTAAAATGCAGAATTACTCAAATGCATACTTGAATAATTTCTTATATACAGCAGAGTTAGCATTGTGGTGCTCTTCCTGATAATTCTCAGAACAGTATGTCTTAACAGCAGTGATTTTCTTTATTTAGAGTGCTGTTTAGTTTACTAATAGTAATTTCTTTCAAGTCACTGCTCTCAACATTACCCGTGAAATGTTAGTGTTTTTCTTTCATCAAATTGCTGATAGACAGTGGCTTAAAATGTTTCTGCAACATTAATAATAACATACCCAAAATAATCAGGGAAGAATTAAGTCTGACTCCTTGATTTATCATGCAAGTTTGGTATTAAATATAATAAATTTCAGGGAACTGTGTTACATTATAGGTCTGTTTCTCTTCTTACCAGTTCTTTTATTTCTGTCTGCCGCTCAGGGTGGATTTCCTTGGAACTTGTCAGCTTTCCAGACACGGTTTTAGACAGCTTTGGTTTGTATCTAGGGACACCCGTTGGGCTACAGTTGCCACCTACATATTGTAGAAATTAGTAGTAAGATGTTGGAGGAGGCCTGCTGGAAATGGCAGCTACCTCAGCAGGAGTGGCCACGGCCCTGTAATGTCTGTCACGGATTTGGCAGTCGCGGGAGCTAGCAACTCACAAAAACCAGGTACATAGCCCTTGCGACTACTGGGGAAGAAAATTCTACCTCGGTCCTTTCCCTGGAACTGTTTGGATGGTGTTTGACATAAAGGGGTCACTTCCATAGTGGCAGGAATTTAAAATGGGTATGAATTATGAATTCAAGTTCTAAGGTATGTGCGTGGAAATTAACCAGAAGGAAAGTCATGGCTGAGGCTGAATGTTACTAAGAAATTAGTCCAAGCTCTGCAGTGCCCCTTCTTTCCACTAGGTTGGATTAGTTTGATGTGTTGTTCATATTCTCTGGCTACACCAAACGGTGCAGTTGCTTTGGGGTTCCAGTAGGGCCACAGGTCTTTCGAAACAGGAGTTTGAAGATTGCCTCCCTTTTTCTCTCAGTTATAAGTGATTCCTGGGCATTCCCACACACAACTTTGTCGCTGTGGAAATGTGAGAGGGAATCTCAGATCTCTAGCAGACAGCATCATCTGTCTAGTTTCAAGATAGGCCCTACTGCACGCTTCCCAAAAGTCCCTTTCAGTTGGGAACTTCTTTAGTGTATCCTCGTCACAGTGAATTTTTCACATCCTGTGGTTTATGAAACTAGTTTTGTGCTTCTGCTGATGGTCCTGAAACAACGTGAGAGTTTTCAGGAGTGAAATATGGGATCTTTATTCATTAACAAAACATTGACTTACTGACTTCCCCCACTCCTCCCCATTTAGATATTCTTTTGAGTTTGGGCAAATCTGTGAGCTCCACCAGAATAGTCTCCTTGAGGTTTGATTAAACAGCTGAGTTTAAAAACAATACAGAATATTTGCGGAGTTCTTAAGAATGCAGGAAAGGTTTTCCCACCCATTTCTGGCCAATGCTTGGAATTCCGCTGTCAGAATCTCATCCCTTTAGCTAAGAATCTTTGATCTATCCTGAGACATACATAACTTAGGAAAGGCTACCTCTTTAATTCTATCACTATATACCTCTTAGTGGGAATGAAATAAAGGTCTTTTTATGATCTTTTAGTTTTCATGACAACCCTGTGTGATAGGCAGAGTTTGGGGTACCTATTACATGGTTGTGGAGAATGAAGAGTGTAGCTTAATAAAACACTTAGCCAGGTCCATAAGGCAGGTTTTCTGAAGATGCTAGATTCTGGTAGGAAGACACCAGGTTTCTATTTGAGCTGAATGGACTCTCAGAGATTACAGGGCAGTCCCTTCATTTTAAAGAAGAGAAAGCTGAGGCCAAGAGCAGCACAGCAACGTTGCCCAAAGATCTAATTAGCCTCAGAGCCAGGACCATAAGCCAAGTCCCTGGCTCTGGTTCCAGTGGCTTTTCTGCTACGACTCTGGGCCATCTGAGTCCCACTTCGCTCTCCATTTCACCTTGTGTGAAATCAGCCACAGGGAAGGGTACAACTTGTATTTTCTGGGTTTGAGTCCAAGGAAATCGCTGTGCTCTGTATCTCTAACAAGGCCCAGCATTGCACACCAAGCACAAGTTAAATTGTTTCTAAGATATTATAAGATGGAGTAGCCATCTTAAAATATTACTTTATGTTTTTTCAAAAGCTCACGTTTCATTTATATGCAAGTGTGCTTGTTTGTACGACGTCATAACACTGCAAAAAATTGTGATTTTTGTTTTCGTCAGAGATATTTCATCCAGAGTCATCTTTCAGCAAGAATTTTATAAAAGATCTTTCTATTCCAGATGTCTCATCATGAGTGGTTGTCTCTGACTATTATCTTTCTCTAGAAGGTATTGACATACGTAAATATTGACCCTGGCAATTTTCAAACTAAGTCCTAATTTAAAAATTTATTATTTAAACCTAAACAAATTTAATAAACTATCCTTTCCAAAAATAATAATAAAGGAAATGAGGCATTTTTACAGAATATAATTCTAAAAAAATTATAGTGAAAGGGGAAAAAGTACACTATACTGCCACCTACTCAAAACCACTTTTGTGTACAGTTTTGCCTAAGCTTGAGCAGGTTTGTCACATGTTTTGAATTGCCAAGAAAGGGCAGAAGTCATGGGTATGGTGCTGAGAGAAATTATTAGTCCTTGGCATAGTCTTATGCTGAGCTATGAGGAGCAGGAGAAAGATTCCAAAAGGCAAGGGGACATTCACCTGGTAAGCTGGAGGGAGAGGTGGGGAGTCGGCAGCTTTTGTACTTTTTCAGGATACCGGGAAAGGAGGAAGCGACAATTATTCAGCCTTTAAATTACATGCCCATCTGGCCTCACTAAAAAGATTGGGCTGATTTGGAAAAATGTAGTCTTTCTATCTCCATTTAAAGATGTGACCGAATGTAGTCAAGAGCTAAGTCTTTCTTCCTTGTGTCCCTGCACTGTCTGGTCATTTAGGACCAATGACTTAATTTTAAAAAGATAGAAATTTGCATTTATGTATCCTCTCTCTTTCCCTTCCTAAATTGCCCTAAATCATTCAACAAGCTGAATTCTCTTGTGCTTCCAAATATTTTCATACCAGAATCCAGAAAGAATAATTGTGTTAAACTTATAAAAATTGTTTTATGATGGGGTATTCTCTTGTTTGGAAACCATTGTTTTCATTCACAGAGGTGAGGAGGACAAATAGCTGTTGAGTTCATTGACCTCTAGTAGGAGAAACAAAAGAACCAGAATGTTAATTTATTCAATAAATGTTCATGAAGCATCTACTATATAAAATAAGTTGTAGCCCCTATCTCAGATTGGGGACTGCCCCAGAGGCACTTCATGATACTTCTAGGACACTTACCTATTAAATATTAAGGAAATTGCATTTGGTGTAGAATCCCTTTCTCTTTTTCAAGTTACCACCAAATCCATTGAATCATTCATCTTTCTCCTGCCATTATCTGGCCATTTCCAGGCCCTGTCCCACCTCCAATAAGAGATTTAAAGTAATTCATTACTCGTCAGATTCATGCCCTACTATGCTAATTTTTGATCTTCAGGGTACTGTTACCTCCATTATGAACCCAAATTTGAAAATATCCTTCTATTAAGGGGCAAACATGCTTCGGTTCTATTAGAAGCCTGACAAGTTAAATTGCTCATTCCGATGTTGGATTTTTCATTCATAATGAAAATGAGAAGCAACCTGGTGTAGAATGCTGAACTAGGACACGGGAGACTTGGTTTTTCATACTACCTCTGTTGCTATTTAGATACGTGAGCCTCTGCCGGTCTCTTAACTTCTCTGGGTTTCAGCTTTCCCATTAAAATGAGAGAAGTGGACACTGAGGATCGTTAAAGTTCCCTCTCAATGGTTTTAATCCTGTCTACTATAAATCTAGTCACCTCTTAGATCTAACATTGGACAGTAGCCTATTAAACATTTGCTTGAGCGGCATGTACTGCAAGGTAAATAACAACCTCACAGTCATAACTGAACAACCAGCAACATTATCAACCAACTTTCACTCCCTCCACATTACCTTGTCCGAGGGATCAGCTAAGGTGATAAGAGGACAAGGCAGTAAGCACGGCCCACATCTATTGCTAAGATTTACCTTAAGGCAGGAAGCTATTGGGCAAGATCATTAGATGATGTACCTTGCAAAACTAATTGAGTTGGTATATTTAAATTTATTGGTAGCATAACTTGGGCAAGATGGGGAAGGGATCTAGTAAAAAGAATATTGCAGGCTTGTAAAACGTGAGGCACGTGGACCAACACATTTATCTACATGAGACAGTAACCCCAAAAGGCTGTCGACAGAGGCAATCTATGCAACATCTCAGAGCTGTCTAACCAGATTCATCTGGTTTAGACTTCTGGGGATGAAGCAGCCTAAATGGATATACTGAAAATATACACTGAGTTGCACATAGTATGTGCTCATTAAATAATTGTTCTTTGTCAGCATATCCACTTCGTATTTGTACTTTTGGGATGGATAAATTTCCTTTAAGGCCAAATAAATCTGAATATGTTTAGAATGAAGCTGTGAAATTATATGTTTTGTTAGTATCCTGTGCTTGTGTGTGACAATACAGTGTATATTCCTTAAGCTTACAGAAATGAGAATTTCACAAAATCTCAAAAACATCTTTTTGTTTTGTAATAAAAAAAATATATTTGTAATTTGCAGGGATGAGAGACTGAGAAACAAAGCTTTGTCCAGGATGGGAACAAGATCTCTCTCTATTTTTTAAATTCTAAATTCTCCAATCTTTACATATAAACATTATAATATTTTCACAGATCTCCAAAGAAACAAAATTGTAAGTCCTATGGATAATGATTTTCTGAGAATTCCAGATACAGGATAGGCCCTCTCAGGATTTCCTGTTTTTTGTTTGCTTTACTTCATTTATTATTTTATGTCCAATAAACTTTTACTTTAAGCCGGATCAAGTGTTAAGACAAACCAACTACAGAGCTAATATATAGAACTAATGTATAGAACATTAATTCTATAGAAATGCCCTATAAAAACCAAAAGAAATAAGACTATTAAAAGAAATCCATATGTCTCTGGAATTTTTATTTAAGTTTATATTAGCAATAATGACCTTGGTTCCAGGGAATTCAGTAACAATTAATGACCAGCAAGGGGTCACTGGCCCCATGGTGTTTTGGGCCAACAACCCCTTCCAATGTGGACAAGAACTGGCCATTTATCCCAAGGAAGTGCCCCAAGGCGAGGTCCTTATCCTCTTGCCATCTGATTGTAATTTAACCCCAGCTTTTAAATGGCCCTTAGGATCAAAGATACAATGGGTTGTGCTTTCAGTATTTTAGAGAGTTTATTTTTTGCCATGCAGTGCATAATTGAGTATCACTGAATAGAGTTGTCAAAATAAAGTTGATAATTATGTTCCTTTCATTCTGGGGTGCATGTACTCATTTTGTGTCTGTGTATCTGCTGATTTGTCCTGGTGTAGTATGTATCTGCACAGAAGCTTACACTCACATTCCTGTGTCTGGGGCACACGTGTGTGTGTGTGTGTGTGTGTGTGTGTGTGTGTGTGAGAGAGAGAGAGAGAGAGATTAAAACACTCAATACTGGATTAACAGAATAAATAAAATTTGGATTATAGAAACTTCAGTCACACCAGTTTTACCTACAGTTTGGCAAGGATGTAGTTCCATAATGTATAAAGTAAGAGGCCAGAGGCAGAGAAAAATTAGTCTTTTCTTGGGTACAGATGACTGGAATGGCACAGTGACTGGCATTGGTGTTTCCATGTTCCATGTGTTACTGTTGTAATTGCTGTGATTACTGTTGATGATGAGGATAACAGCTAACATTTATTAAGCTACATCTTTGCTAAGTATTCTCTCTAAACGTTACAACTCAGTGTGGTGAGGATTCTTATTTTTCCCATTTTACAGATGAGGACACTGGAGCTCTGGGGG
>CAUYSK010018867.1:0-13849 GCA_963575035.1 Avahi laniger
AGTGTTCCTATCTCTCCACATCCACACCAACATTTGTTTGTTTTGGGACTTTTTGATAAAAGCCGTTCTCACTGGAGTTAAGTGATATCTCACTGTGGTTTGATTTGCATTTTCCTGATGTGGTATAAGTATACCATGAAGCACTACTCAGCCACAAAACACAATGGTGAATTAGCACCTTTTGTATTATTCTGGATAGAGCTGGAGCCCATTCTACTAAGTGAAGTATCACAAGAATGGGAAAACAAGCACCACAGGTACTCACCATCAAATTGGTATTCATTGATCAACACTTATATGTACATATGAAAGTAACATTCACCGGGTGTTGGGCAGATGGAAGGGGGGAGGAGGGGCTGGATATATTCACACCTAATGGGGGTGGTATGCACACTGCCAGGGTGATGGACAGAGTGCTTGCAGCTCTGACTCAGGGGGGGCAAAAGCAATATATGTAACTTAAACATTTGTACCCTCATAATGTTTTGAAATGAAAAAATAATTTTGTGGTAAGGGATTTTCAATTCCTTTTAAAATAAATTTACTTAAGTAGAGAAGAAAAAAGGAAAATAATGTTCCAAAGGAAAAACAACCAGTTCATTAATTGTATGACAGTACAGGCAAAAATTGTAGCCAAAGCTGTGAATTCCGTATGTGAATTATTAATACTTTCAGAAAGTTTTCCTCAATCATGTGTCTTTTCACTAGGCATTTTCCTTGAGAAAGAAAACTTGTTTTATCCATAGCTTTAGTGAATAAGGGCCACTAAAATATTACTTTTCTGAGCATTCTTAAATATAACTGAATCAGCTTCAATTTGCCTAGACAGATAGACATTTTAGTGGCTTATAGCAAAATGTAATAAACTGAATAACTGTAGGCTTTAATGTAATCTCACACAATCCTATTATGTTCCAATTACTTTTTTGACCTTTTTAGGATCATTCTTGCCTTAGAAACACACAATCTGCAGTTCTGAATGTCTTCTTCCTGTGCTCTGTCAAGGAAATCAACAGATCAGAAAGAATTAGTATCTTGCTGTGTCTTCATTTGTAATATCTACTGTCCCAGGAAAGGCATAATGCATTCCTCCCAGGTGTAATACATGTTTACTGAACATTGTTTGTGAAAAGCTCCCTAGTTTTCATTCCCATGAATTTCAGGGCTGTAATAACGTCTTATATTTCCCTTAAATTATTAATAATAAACAAATCCAGGGATCAATCCTACTGTGGCATACACGCATCAGATAAGGTGAGAGGGTGCTGAGTTCAACATAGATTTTATGCTATAAAGAAACTTCTTTTTTTGAATTATGTTTATAATGTGTTTAGAAGTAATAACAGTGTCAATGATAGAGTCTATATAGAACTATCCAGAATTCAATTGTCTGTATACAGAACAATCAACATGGGGTTCAGTTGTCCCCAGTCACTTCCGCGTAAGTGATGAGTTTGCCAAATGATTATGATATTATAGTAATAAGTTAATGTACTCACCCAGAATTAAACTATCATTTATTGAGCATCTATTATATATCGGACTCAGAGCCATATTTGGGATAAACAAAGTTGTGTAAGACCTGATGACTGTCCCCTGGAGACTCTTGGTTTAGTAAAGGTAGACTTTAGAAAGGCAGACTAAATAAATCACAGCACAATGAGATGAGGACAGAAACAGAGGAGAGTGCCAGCATGGCGGTGGCACAAAGAAGGCTGTGATCAGCTCTACTTGGAAGGGTCTGGGAGGAGGAGGATGAGCAGGCTCTCAAACGCTGAGGGGGAGTTATTTATAGAAGCTCTAAACAAAGGTGATGGAAAGTCATCTCAAAGTGGAAATTGATTCCAAGGAGGAGGATTCATCCTAAAGTGTACTGAAGTATGTTCTAAAATTGTTACTATTCTGGAAAAATCATGTTGTTTAAGGTTTATTAGGGCTGCACTCATTTGCAACTCATAGAAAGCCCAGTGAACCGTGCTTTCAACAGATAGGAAGTGAGACTGAGGCCAGTAGGACCTGGGAGGCTAGTTCAGTGATGCGTCTGTAAATCAGACTCCTTTCTTGTTTTCCTTCCTCTATCGGCGCTAGAGCCCAGCCTTGGTCTTCGTGTTTGTGCCTCATGGTCAAAGATTGCTGCTGCAGCTTCAGGCTCGTGGCCACATCATAAGCAGGAAGATGCAAGAAGGAATGAAAGGGCGAAGGGATGTTATGGCCAAGTCTGTTCTTTCTAAAATGCTTTTCTGCAAGTTTCTCCTAGAGTCTTCACCTAATATCACTGACCAAAACTTGATTACGTGGCCATGCCATGTGAGTGCAGGGGAGTCTGAGAACCAAGAATGTTAGCTTGCCAGCCTATGATTGAGGAAGGGAGGAGAGAGAGAGAGAGAGAGAATGTGGATTGTTATGAATACCCTGTCCACAAAGTACAGCACAAAGGTCTTGTGTGTGAGACAGTTCTAAGCCAAAATCACATAATTTTAGCACGAAAAGAGGTCTAAACATCTAAAGGAGATGAAAGCATCTCCTAAGCTCTTAACTTTGTAGACGAGACAGCTCAGGTCCAGAGAGGCTAAGGGACTTGCTCAGGATCACACAGGTAGCTAGCGATAGAGCTGAACCTTGAATTCAGGTCATCTGGGTTCCAGTCCTAGTTTTCTTCTCATGTACATTAAACTGATGTGCTGAACTTCAATTATAGTTCACATTGATCTCAAATCAAACCGTAACTATAAAATATTATTTAAAGTTTCTATAATTATTATAGGCAGAATAGAAAAACAATACTGTAAGAAATAAAAGCTCTGGAAGAAATGGAAAAGACGTATGAGCAAATATTGATAAAATAGCTTGTTACGTTCTACAGGTATCTTGTACCTTACTTATCCCTGGAAGGGAGATAAAAAATGAAAGATCGTGATTATATTGGGTAAAAATAAAGGCTCTCATCTTTTGAGGCACAAAGATTGAAAATAAAGTAAAGTTGATTCTTCCAGGCAGAATTCAACGAGCTGAGCGGGTGATTGTCAAATATTTTTTCTAACCCTTCTTCAGATCTTTAAAAACGAGATGATATTCCTCCATAAGAAAGCTATTTTTCAGACCTGTGGAGCTTCTTTCGGAGGCAGCAGTCTTGCTTATCACAGAATATCTGTTTGTCAAATGGTAGTTTGCAGAGGGAACAAAAATACATAGGAAAAAAATTCCACACAGACATTTTTCTTCCCTTTGCAGTAACAAAAGCTTGTTGTCAAATTATTACCTCTTATGATAAGGGAAGGCCCTGAACATTCACACTGCAATTTGAACCATGGAGAACACAGGTTGTTTTATTAAAATGCATGCAAATATTGATTTGGAAAGAAAATTATATGAAAACGTTGCAATGACTCGATAAGGAAGAAAGTAGGCCAGATATTAATATAACCTTCCACTTCTAAACACTTTAAGAGTGAAACATAATAAAGACACATGGTTACTATATAAACACTTTTATAAATTCTATCCATCATCACATCACATAGTCATGCCTCTGTCTGAAATCTATCACCTTGATATGTGTCAAGTATGTTGGTGGCTTATTCTTAAATTTGTTTTTAATGTTTTTGTACCTCAGTAATCTTTTGTGTTTTCAAGTAATATTTAAAAATTTGTTCAAGTTACCTTAATGTCTGCTCTGAATTCTGCCACTCTGAATCTCTACTCTTGAATCCATATGGCAATTATAGCCTCCTTTGACATACCATTAATGCAGGTCGAACTTTATTATAATTTTATGGTATGAACGACCATATTTTATTTACTCGCTCTTAGCATATTGTAAACATCCACATATTGACTGAATCAATTTATGCATGTCTTTTCAGCATTCAAACCGTGTGCCTTGTGGTGAAACACCATGCTTTGTTTTGCTAAAACACTACGTGGAATTCTAGGAAGACTTTGAGCATGGTCATAGTCCCCTTATCTCGTTGAGATGAAGCCATTGAATTAATATAAACAGATTGTACGTGTTCTGTGTATTATGTGGATAGCAGCAAGAATGAATGACCACATTGATCACAGTCATAGGAATTTACACACCTGGTGTTGGTTCTAATGTTTTAAGTTTCTAGTTTTTGGAATGGTCATCAGTGCTCCTAATGAAACAGAACGTTAGTTTTGAATCTCTGCATCAGATTGGAAGACAGTAGAGCGTGGGGAAGCAACAGAACAGAAACTGCAAAGCAACATGGTCCATATTTCCTGCAAAAAGCGCTGGGATGCCTATAGCTTTATTTGAAAATGAAAATTCTAAACATATACATATGAAAATAGAAAAGTAAAATCCCAAGTATCTATCATCCTGCTTCAACTAATACCCGTTCATGGACAGTCTTTTTATATTTATTTCTCCCCACCTCAGGATATTTTGATATAATTCTGTGTTCACATCCATAGGTTTTTCCACAATGTCATTCTAAAAGATAAGAATTCTTCATAATAACAAGGTAAAACCTAATAAACTTAACAATGCCTTATTATGATTAAATAAATATCCAATTCATTTTCCAATTGCCCTTATTTTCTCAAATTTTTAAAAAAGTTTATTTAAAAGCAAGATATGCAGCATTGCAAGCAGTTGTGCCTCCTAAGAGTCAATCTAGCTTCTTCTCTTCCATTTTTTCCCTGCAATGTATTTGTTGAAGAAATGGGCCGTCTGTCTGGTAGTTTCCCACAGTCTATATTTTATAAGAGAGCAAAACCTAGTGTACCCGTGAGGTTTTTCTGTGTTTTGCTGAGTGTACCTGTGGGTTGTTCCTTTCGCCTCTGAATTTATTATAACCCAGTAGTCAGATCAATGCAGATAATCATTAATTGAAAGAATATGTTCTGTTTTAATTTTAAATATTGACAAATAAAGGGACATTTGCATTTCTCAAGTTCTTTGCTGTGTAACAATCTAGCCCAGTAAACAAACTTTTATATGAAAATATCTCTAATCAGAGTAGATTTTTTTTTCTTAAAACAGCTTGGGAATATGGAAAATTTATTCTGCTTACAGAGCCATAAAAATTTAGCAGTGGCTGGGTGCAGTGGCTCATGCCTGTAATCCCAGCACTTTGGGAGGCCGAGTTAGGAAGATCACTTGAGGTCAGGAGTTTAAGACCAGCCTGGGCAACATAGCAAGACCCTGTTTCCACAAAAAATAGGAAAATCAGCTGGGCATGGTGGCACATGCCTGTAGTCCCAGCTACTTGGGAGGCTGAAGCAGTAAGATCACTTGAGCCCAGGTTGAGGCTGTAGTGAGCTATGATGATGCCACTGCATTCTAGCCCAGGTGACACAGTGAGACCCTGTCTCAAAAAAAAAAAAAAAAAAAGTAGCAGTAAAGTGTTAAGACCATAGTAATCAAACTTTGTTGTAGATAAGAATCACCTGGGAAAATTCTATAAATTTCATAAAATTTACAAATGCCTAACTTGCACTGCTAATGATTTTGATTAAACTTTATAGGGTGCAACCTGGCATGAGGACTTTTAAAAGCTCCCAGGTGATTTTAATGTGTGAATAAATTTGGGCACTCTGTTAAGGGGACTGCTGTCATCCCCCTATTCCCCACCCCCAGAAGGCTTCAATATCTTGTGGTGACAGTCTGTCCTTGGCTTGACTAAGGTGTAAAAATGAAAATGTTTAAGTTAAAAATATCTCCCTTTTAGGATAGATGTGGTATTCTAGAAAAAAAGTGATATTTTGATTTTCAGATTATCTGGCTAATTCCCCTCTTTATTAATTTAGGAAATTAAGTAAGCATTGATTATGTGAGTATGAGAAGAGCATTTACCACAAAACTATCACAAAATCTCAGATCAGCAGAATTTTATGTTTGCTCCAAGGTAACCTCGTATTTTTTGAAATTGAGACGAATTATGGAGGACGTGAATATTGTGTGAAACAGAGGTGGTTTTAGAGGTGCTTCTGAAAAGTGTGTGTTATGTGCGAAATAATTGGATTTTTATTGAATCAGATGGGTCGGTCCATTTCACAGAGATGGGAAAAACTATAGGCAATCCAAAGTTAAATTCAGACTGACATTTTGAAAAATAGTAGTAAATTCTGAATATTGCCTGGTGGTTTATCACTCTCTAAATTTTATTAATATGTTCATTTAACCAATTACATGGTGGCAGAATTTAATGCAAACACAGCTGAATCGCTTATTTGGCAATGAAAATGAAGTGAAGT
Source organism: Avahi laniger (assembly GCA_963575035.1). Classification (NCBI taxonomy): domain Eukaryota; kingdom Metazoa; phylum Chordata; class Mammalia; order Primates; family Indriidae; genus Avahi; species Avahi laniger. Next base: position 6,223 of record CAUYSK010018867.1, read on the forward strand.
CAGTTGTTCTCAGACTGGCTGAACATTAGAATCACCTGCAGGGGGACCTTTGCAAAGTCTCTGGGCCTCAGATCAATGACATTGGAGTCTCTAGGGGTTGGGACCAGGCCTTGGCACTGGTGACTCTGGTGTGCACTCGGGTGAGAGCCACTGTACCAGGTAAAGAAAACAGTAGACGTTGCCTATAGTCCTGTCTTCCTGTCATTAGAGGAGCAAATGATATTTACTGGGGTGGAGGGTGTGCAGTTATAGCGGAGTTCTGGAATTTGGAAGCCCTTCTGAACGTTAGAACAAATGAGGCTTTCTAAAGCATTTTCTTTCTTAGAGAATTTTTGTTTGTTACAAACCTCGTTTCACAGAGGGCCCAAGAGATGATCCATAAGTTTAGGGGCTCTAAGATAGCAAAACTTAATCTCCCTGTGAGGTTTTTCTGTATAGATATGGTACAGACAGAATGGACTAAATTTCTACTTGTGCGTTGACTGCAAACGTTTGGCGGTAACTTCCTGGAGCATGGAGTGAGAGAGACTCTGAGGCCAGGTCTGGCTGCCGCAGAACGAGTTCTGGAATTACTTACGACGTCTGCTACGGATGTGGAGGTGAACTGTGGAAACATTTATGCCACATTTTTTCCTACTTTGGACATCAAGGAAAGTGCTGGAATTATAAGTTAGAAAGGAATAAATGAGAATTCCAGGTCTGCCTCTGTGGTGATTTTAAAATATGTCATAAATTCTCTGACACGTTTCCCGTGAAAAAGTGGAGTCTGTTTCTCCTTCCATTCAATGGGGGCTGGACTTAGTGATTTGCTCCTAAAAAGTAGAATGTGGTTGAAGCGATGCTATGCGACTTCCTAAGCCAAGTCATCAAGAGGTAACTTCCACTGGGCTCTCTGTATTTCGGATTGCTCACTCTGAGGGAAGCCTTGTCATGAGGACACTCAAGCAGCCTGTGAAGAGGTCCACGTGGGGAGAAACTCAGGCCTCTCACCAACAGCCAGCACCAGCTTGGCAGCCACGTGGGCGAACCACCTTGGAAGTAGATCCTCCAGCCGCAGTCAAGCCTACCCATGACTGTAGTCCCAGTTGACATCTTGACTGCAACGTTGTGGTACATCCTAAGCCAGAACCATCCATACAAAGCATCTTCGAACTTCTGATCCACAAAGACTATGCGAGGTAGTAAATGTTTATATTGTTTTAAACTACTAAGTTTTGGAGTAATTTATTATACAGAAATAGATAATTAATACAGTTATTTAGTAGCATTGTTGTCTAAGTTTTGGTTTCCTCATCTGTAAAATGGAGATAACAAATATCTCACAGTGTTGTTTTGAAGATAAAATGAGTATATAAAATAGCAAAATCTATCATTTAGTGAGTACTAGTACATGTGAGTACTACTGCATACTCTTGTACAGTTCTAGCTTGTGAATTATTTTAGGGTGTAACAAACCAAATCCTTTGGAAGTAGGCTGACTCACACAAGCAATCCCTAAGCTTTGTGAAAACAGGGTGTTTTCAGTAATATTTATGTTCTTCTTACATTGCATAAAGACTGTGTTTACCAATGTGGTCTTTCTTAATATCTTAGGTGGAGAGAAGTTAGATGTAGGCATTAGATTTGAATGCTATCTCCCACATGTATAGAAATTCCTGCATTGTGAGAATTCAGAGAAAGGGGTAGTGTTGAGGGAAGGCTGAGCCCCCATCGTTATGAGAGTAAGAAATCATCCTGTGGTGACTTAGGGTCTGGGAAGCAGCGTTGTCTACAATCTTGGTTTTTTTGTTTTTCTTTTTTTTTGGATTTTATCAGAAAGACCAGGATTCAAATACCAGCCCTCCTATGCTATTTTGATCAAACTACTCAACTTCTCTGAGCTTTTGTTATTTTATCTATGAAATGTCACTAGTAATATCTACTTTATAAGATGGTTGTGAGTTGTATTGAATTTAAGTATGAAAAAGTACCAGTGGTACTTAATAGGTGATCAATAGATATAATTAATTTTACTCTTTGAGCCTCAAATGGTGTTCAGTCTGTAAAGGAAAATAATAAAAAATCTCAGGACACCTCCCTCCCCCGCACCTCCTGCACCGCCTCCCTCCCACTGCTCCTTATGCAAAAGGAAGGTCAAGCCTGGAAGCTGAGTCATGCAACACCCGCTTCCAAATGAACAGCTGTCACCAACATTACGCATTGGCCAGATCCCTGTGGAAAGGTAAAAGGCCTCAGGCATCTGCAAGGATTGCCCCCACAGATGATTTGTAAGAAAATTCCTTGCTGGCCTCCCATAGACAAGGACATGTAAATTGTAACTTTAGGTCTGCAGGCTACGTCTGGCTCCTGAAACTAAAGCTGTTGGATTCCGCACTAATAATGTTGATTAAAGTTTATCTTCCCAGGTGCGGAACAGACACAAGACAAGATCGATCATTTTTCCACCTACTCGGGGACATTATATAATTGATTCTTCCTTCACTCCCCTTTTCTCTTCAAACTGTATCTTATGTGAAATGTAGATTCCCTGTGCAGTAAACGAAGTCTCACGAGAAGGTAACCATTTGCTTCCCAGCCCACTCCCTCCTCCTTTTTCTTTCTGTGTATCCTCTCCCCTTGAACAAATACTGAGTTCCCAAATCCCTCATCAGAGAGCACAGATGTTTCTGTGATTTGTGCTATTCCCATGCACGTCCTCACACTTTGGCTTAATAAACATCCATTGATTGAGATCTTTGTCTCAGTCACTTATTTTGGGTCGTGAAGTCCATACAACATTCCTGTGAGGTAGGTGCTGTTATTATCCCTGTTTTGCAAGTGAGGAAACTGAGGCCAGAGGCATTAACCCAAGGTCATACTGCTGATTAACGGGGTGGGTTGAAAATGAACCCAGGCTGTCTTGCTCCTAAATTGAGCACTTATTCCTTTTCCTTCTCATTATTCCTTCCATGGAAAGAATATATAAGTGTATGTGCCTTAAATCTCTCTTTCGAAAGAAGGTGAGATTTAAATAGGTAAAGAGTACTTTAAAAATATGTAGAAAATGTATGTCTAATATTTGTAGTTTCTGAGTAGTCTCTGACCATGTTTCTGATTTACTCACCCAGGGGACCCTGACTCTTATTTGTTTTGTCCACTAGAAATTTCTGAGGGAATCTGCTTTGAAATTAGACCAGCGCATGAATGCTTAGGAACTATTCCACAGCAGTTAGAGGGAATTAGCTACCAGAGGAAATGCATGTATCGGCTGAATTCCATCAGTGCCTTTCCAGGCCCTGAGCTAATAGCTGTAAACTAAGTGTCAGGGGTGAGTTCGGTGAATAACAGGTTGGCCACATGCTTTGGCTTTTGTGAAATATACTTTTCTCCTAGAATTTTCCCTCTGGGGGTAAGGGGACAAGAGGAGGTCACAGAGCTTTTTATCCAGATTTCCAGCTTCTTCTCTGAGGGATGGGCCCAGATTTCTGTGCTGATGCAGAAATGGCTTCCTCGTCGGGGGAAAGCTGTGTTGTTCAAACTGGGGGTCTTGGTGGTTAAGGAAGAGGCAGAGGTATCCTTGTGGGCTGCCACTGGCCACGCTCAAATGCATCTCCTCTCACTCGAGTGGGGTCAAAATTTGTAAGTGGAGAAACTTCAATCTCCAGGCACACTAAAAAAATTTGTGCATTTGTATACTTCAACAAGTACTTTTATTGAGACTCTACTATGTGCCAAGCACAGTATTAAGCACTGGGTAGAAACCAGAAAGTCAAATTAACAACGTATAGTGGAAAATATGATATCAACAGATTCGAGTATGTCAGTGCTGGCCTCCTTCACACCATTCCACTCAGTGTGCACTTGGAACAGGCAAAATACTTGCCACAAGGATGCCAGCTTGACCTCCATTATTAATCTGTGGCTACTTCTGACAGATGTTGCTCTTAGCTTTCCTGGTTTCTCAGCTCCTCTTCCTGCTTTTAGCTCTAGGCCTTGGTTCCTGGGCTTCTCTGACATCCGGGATGGACTTGGTTTTGACTGCAGCACCTCCTCCAGGAAGCGTTTTGATGTTCATCCTCCAAGCCATGCAATTCTGATCAGTTGCCAACTCTCACTGACAGAATCCTGTGCTGGGCAAGGGGAGTGGCGGCTGGAGTTCATACGCTGCACTGAAAAGGGCCAGTGCTCTGTACCTTGTAGTAACTCCACTGCTGGCTTTGGTTCTGTGCTGGGTCGCCATTCTGGTGGGGGACCAACTGGTAAATTCTGTCCTTCCTAGACGGTGCCATTCAATAAATTCCTCGAACGTGCCTATGTCACTGGGTCCAGCAGCTCGCTCCTCCAGGAAGGAGCAGTTCTCACGGGGACACTGACCTGAACAACAAAGGCTCATAAAATTCATGTTCCATTGTCTCCTCTTCTTTCATCAAAATGGCTTGTGTGGAAGTAATTTTGGATTCTCATTTACTAAACCCAACCAGTAGGGGAAGATTGAAAACATGTGAAAAAGAGATAGATAGGCAGCTAATTGACCTTTATACTCATATTTCAAATAAATGCTATTATCCTATTGATGACATATCATTACTAATGATTTAGTGTATTTCTATCTACTCTTTTATAAAATTTGTAGGTCATATTTTTTGCATTGTTGAAATTACACTGTGTGATGTAAAAAGAAAAACTCTGAGTAAACTTAATTTTGGGATCTTTAAAAACAAAAGTAAGTACTGGCAAGATGGTCACCAAGAGATATGTCTTAGAATGTTCATAGCAGCATTGTGCATAATAGCTCAAAACTGGAGCTATCCAAATGCACTTTGGTAGTAGAATGGGTAAGTGAAGGATGGAACAGCCGTACTGTGGAGCGCTGTGCTAAAACAAGAAGGAATGAACTAAAACTACACTTAACGGTATGGAATACCACCGACAATGATGTTGAGCAAAAGGAGCCAAACACCAATGACAAATTTTACTCTATAGCGTTAGAAGTCAGAATAATGACTATCTTTGCTGTTCTATTTCTTGGTCTGGCTGCCGGTGGCAGAGTATGTTTGCTGCAGGAAAACTCAGTGAGTTTTTCACTTAAACGCAAAAAATGAAAAGTGCAAAAAATTTTGATAGGTATGAAATGACTATAATTATTAATAGTATGGCAGCTCTGGCTGTAACTGTCCCATGTGATCCTGGCATCAAAACACAGGGCTGTCTATCCAGACATGCTGAAGTTCATAATGAAAGCAGGTAGTCCAATAATATAATAAAACTCCAATTTTTGCCATAGTGACATAGTTATTTTAGGAGCAAAGAAACTTTATTCCCTTCTTTGTCCTTGCAGAATTATTTTCTGGATCATATTTATCAGCCTTGAATCAAACTTGGGTAATGGTGCAGTGACAACTTGCTATTGGTAGACATTGTGACCTTGGGCAAGTCACTCACAGTGTCTGAGCTGCAGTTCTCTCATCTCTCGTAATTATGCTTACATCACAGTTTGCAGAGTGGGTGCGAGGAGAAGCGGCAGGTTGCCTATAAATGCCTGACATTATGCAGAACGTGCACACGAACAATAAGTAGTAATTTGTTTTCCTGCTCCTACCTTCCCTCCTCTTTTCCTCATTTTCATTCCTTTGTTTTCTCTCTAAAGGCATCAATGAATATGCAGTATGGATTGAAAGGAGTACCCCATTCCAGGTAACACGGATAGAGTGGCAGACCAGAGTCCACTGTAGAGTAAACGCCCAATGATATAAAAAAGATTATGCTGCACAGTCCTTGGATTTTCTAAAACAAAACCAATGCACACAAAAATAAGGAGTTGATTGCATTTCAACTGCATTCCCCTTCTCTAGGCAAGGTGACTGTTCTCTCTCTTTTTTTCTTTCTCTCTCTCTCTCTCTTTCTCTCTTTCTTCTTTCTTTCCTTTCTTTCTCATTTTCTATTTCTTTAACAATGTTTAACATTTTCTTCCAGATCTTTACAAATTCCCCTTTTTGTTTCAAGCCTAAACTGAACCCAGCCCCTCTAATGCTGGGTTACAAGTCCCTGCAAAGAAAGAGGGTCAATAAACTGGGGTACGTGACCATGAGCAGGAGGAGCCCCTGTTGCTTCACGGGTTACAGGAACACAGACCAGCAAGCCTGTTGCTGTTGCCCAAGGGGCCTGGCTTCCTTCAGGAAGGGCCTGGTCTGTCACCATGGCTGGCCCGTGGCTCAGACGCACAACCTTCAGTAATTGACAGATTTGCTCTGATATCTTCAGCCTTTGCCTTTAGGTAGTATCACATACATGGACTGAATCTAGCAATCAAGGACAAAACGAGATCAGGGGAAAGCGGGGTCATCTAGGCCAACTTCTAGAGGCACTATTACAGGGTGAGATGGAAAAGTCAGCACTGCCGTTTTATTGTCTAAAAGGACTACTTTTCTAATCTGCCAGGGGAAAAACAGTTACATTTTTGGTTGGATGAAGAGAGAAAATAAAAGGCACTGATATCTGACAATATGTCCAATTCTTCAGTCCTCTGGGCGAATGAAGAGCTGTTAAATAAGTCAGCCAGGCAGAGTGCCCTGCAAACAGCACAGGTGTTGTAGACAGGGACCCCAGTTCTATCACTTGTCACCGTGTGTCTGTGGCAGGCCACCCAGCTTCTCCAAGCTTCCCCGTCCTCATATGCGATAAAATGAGGGTGGTGTCCTTCCTTCCCAGGGCTGCCGTGAGGAGGAAGGAGGGGAGGGTGAGCACGCCCCACTCTGTGTCTGATACATAGTTGGGGCTCAAATGTTAATTCCTGTCCCCTAGACCCAATCTGAACTCATATTTCTTCTTTCCAGACCCCCTGCCAGCATAGATTTAGAAAACAAAATCACTTGTTTGGCTTTCTAAAAATATTTACTTTTTCTAGACTCAGTCAGGGTGGCCAAGGGAGAGTGTTTAGCTAAGCGAAGGGAATTAAGTGCACGATCCTCATTCCTGCTCACTGGGGCTCTGGAACTGCTCTTCTCTTCTGATAACTTCTGGGGAAAATCAAAACATAGCAGCTCCATGGTGCTCCCCAGAAACCACAGAGAGTGCCTGGCTATTTCTGGAATTAAAGACATGGAAAGCTGGACCAGTCCTGTGTCTGCGGGTGGGCGTGGCCCAGCACGCTTCCCTCTAGGCTCGGCTGCGCACTGGGGTTGTTGCTGCCCAGTGCCCGAGCCCGCAGCAAGGGTGGGCCCTGGGGTGTCGCTGGGCCTCTCCAGGCTGCAATGGGAGGCAGCGGCACAGCTAGAAATCACTTCACTCATTCCCATTTTGCTGGTGTTAGGACCATAATGATGGCGGCAATGTTAATAACAATCTCTTATATTTTACGTTACATATTAATTTCAAGAATAGGTCAAACTGCATTGTCTTGTGATCACCTTGCCAAATCCTCATGCTTTCTGGAGATAGGAAAGTGTTAGTCCCATTTTACAGATAAGGAAGCAGAGCAGTAAGAGGTTTGTCTTAAATAAAGTTCTACAGTAGATGTCACCTGGTGCTCCTGGCACGTCTGCATCTGAGCGTGGTGGGTGAGAGCAGAGCTGGGCACCGACAGAACCTGGCAGAACTATGTTCCAGCCCAGTGCCACTGCTGGTTGGTTGCAGGCCCTTGGCCAGGTCA
>CAUYSK010018868.1:0-85401 GCA_963575035.1 Avahi laniger
GGACAACTAAAAATATATAGAAAAAATTAGCCGGGCATGGTGGCACATGCCTGTAGTCCCAGCTACTCGGGAGGCTGAGGCAGAAGGATTGCTTGAGCCCAGGAGTTTGAGGTTGCTGTGAGCTAGGCTGATGCCACGGCACTCACTCCAGCCTGGGCAACAAAGCGAGACTCTGCTTCAAAAAAAAAAAGAAATACATGTAGAAAAGATGCACAATTATTTAATGGGATTTTATTTTGTAAATAAAAATGGCTTAAGAGTTGCTAAGGAGAGAAAAAATATTTATCTGCTATACGTAAAAGTGGTTTTCATATTTTCACAGAGGTCTTGCTGTTCTTGTTAAGAGTATACCTTCACAGTTAAGGGCAGATGATCCCTTTTATTGTTTTTATGAGAGAATCTTTCTTAATATAAAAATATATTGAGATAATTTTCCAAAATGATAAAAGATGATAATAATACAATCTCTTTGCCAAGCCCTTTATACTCATGATATCCTAATTTCATTTCTATGATCTCCAAGAGAAAACAGCAGGGAAGATTGTATTATCATTTCCATTTGATAGGTAAAGAAATTAAAGTTCAGAAAAGTGGGTACAGGTTGGAAACTGCTGTATAAAGAAGCCCAACAGAGAATTTACCTCTGGTCTAGTGTTCTTTTCCACTATGTTATATTACTTCTCTGAAGACTATGAGAAATAATAGAAGTAGGTAAAAAAACAGTTGAGCTATAAAAGAGGCCAGTTAAAATGCAATTTACTTAGCGATTACGTGTCATGTACTGCATTTCCTGTTTGAAGATTTCTTAGTATACTCTCATTTAAAACAGTTGATAGCAAGCAGTTTCTTTTCCTAAATGACCTCAAGACATTCCTTCCAGCCCAACAAGGTGTTTTGAAGGGAATTATCTTACCTCTGCTCCTGAGTACGTATCAGTTTGGAGGATTAGTTCATTCAAGTCAACCTCCTTACTGATCGGCATAGACTGAAACTGCAGATTAAATATTTCCTTTCTTGTTGCTGCATCTGGTAAAGGCACATAGATGATACTATCGATTCTTCCAGGCCGCATCAAAGCCTATAAAGAAGATGGGGCAACATGGATTAATCAGGCTCAGAACTGACATTCCACATCAAAGGCATCCAGGGAAAGGGTATATCTAGAATCTCATAAATAATCTACTGTTATTTTAATTAGTAAATAAAACAAGTACAAGAGATTCTATAATCTATGTCAAAGATACAAACAATGTCAGGAGTACTTTTGAAAGCAGAAAAGTAATATTGCTGGGAGGCTTTCAGATCCTCAGCAACTGTCAGGTGAGTAAAAGGATGATTATTCTTTTAGGAAAATGTGCTTGTTATTTGCATTCATTTTATCAAAAGGAATTTTTTATAACTTCTTTCAATAATTTTAAAATATAGTAAGCTACTAACTATTTCACAGAGCCCTCAAAGTAGCATAGATCTGATAAAAGAATACTTCTAGAGTTGAAGGCAGTGAAATGGACTTCCCTAATATTTTACTGAAGGAGATTGCCTAAGTTATCTTAGGACTAATGAATTAGTTATATAATTATCTTAGAACTAACTAACTAATATCTAAGTTATCTTAGAACTCAAAAAAATTTAGTGAGCATGTATTACATACCAGACATTGTTCTTAGTATTAGGAAAAAACATTGAATAAGACAGATTATGTGTAAGATTGACTGTGTAGATATCTCTGTGAATATACTAAAATCCAATAAATTAAATATTTTAAATTGGTGAATTTTATGGTATCTGAACCGTATCTCAGTACAGCTGTTAAAAGAGAGGTGTGGGTCTGAAATGTGCATGTGTGTGTGTCTATTGAGGGAATAGGCAGCTTTCAGCTGAAGTAGTAAGAGACAGACTCTCTGAGGAGGTAACTTATGCAGATATCCAAAGAAGTCAACCATACAAAGATCTTTTGGAAGAGCACTGAAGGTAAAGGGAGCATCTCATGTAAAGGCAAGAATAACTGACATGTACCAGGAAAAGAAAAAAATTTAGTGTGGTAGAAGCACAGGGAGTAAAGAGAAAAAAGGTAGGAAATGAGATCAGAGAGAGAGTGGTTAGATCATAAGGCCCTGAAAGACATGGCGAAGAGTACGGACAGTATTCTACCTGCAATGGAAGCCACTGAAAGGTTTTAAGCAGGAAGGTGAAATGACAAGATTTACATTAAAAGATCACTGTAGTGAAACAATATCAAAAGATGTATATGTATAATTAGAGTCCTGGAAGGAAAGAAAAAAAATCGGGTGGAAAAACTATTTTAAGAAATAACTAAAAATTTCCCCAAATTGGTAAACAAACATAAATTTACACAATCAAGAAGCTCAGAAAATCTCAAACAGGCTAAAAACAAGGAAAACCACACCTAGACACATCACAGTCAAACTGTGGAAATCCAAGGAAGAAAAAAAATTTTTAAAAATTAATTATCTCATCTAAAATGCCACAAAGATGAAGAAAATTTTGGAAGCTGCCTGATTGCATACAAGGAACGATGATTTGAATCACCAATGACTCTCAGATCAAAATAGAAATAACAAGCTGGGCGTGGCTCATGCCTGTAATCCCAGCATTTTGGGAGGCTGAGGTGGGAGTATTGCTTGAGGATAGGCATTCAAGACCAGCCTGGACAACAAAGCAAGACTCCATCTCTAGCCCCCACCAAAAAAGGTTAAAAAGAATAGAAATGATAAATACATAAGATGACAGATACCCTAAATATCCTGATTTGATAATGATACATTCTATATATATAACAATACTCACATGCACACCATAAACATGTAAAATAAAATAAAATAAATTTAGGAACATCCAGTGATCAATTAAAAAAAGTCGTATCTGTAATCTTAGCACTTTGGGAGGCCAAGGTGGGAGGACTGCTTGAGGCCAGGAATTTGAGATGAGCCTGAGCAACATAGTGAGATCTTGTCTCTACAAAAATTAATTAAAAAAAAAAATTAGCTGGGTGTGATGGCATGCACTTGTAGTTCCAACTACTTGGGAGGCTGAAGCAGGAGGATTGCTTGAGCCCAGGTGTCTGAGGTTGCAGTGAGCTATGATGATGCCATTGCACTTTAGCCTGGGCAACAAATGGAGACACTGTCTCAAACAAATAAATACACACATACAAACAAAAAACCCCACATAAGTGAGTAGAATAACAACTTTAAAGTGCTGAAAGAACAAAAACATTATCTAAGAATTCTATTTCTAGTGAAAACACCCTTCAATAATGAAGGAAAAATAAACTTATTTCCAGATAAAGGAAAACCAAGAAAATTTGTTTTTAGCAGATCTGTACTACAGAAAATACTAAAGGGAGTTCTTCATGTTGAAGGGAAATGACATGAGATGGAAAACTGAATCTTCAGGAAGAAATGAAGAGCACTGGAAATAAAACATTTAAAAATATAGACTCCCACTACCTCCAAAAAATTCTAAATGATTATTCTTGTTGCTGGCATAATCAGAAATGGCATTTCTTGAAGATTTAGGAGACACTCACTTATAAATAGTAGAAAAGAGAACATTTCTATATGTGTACTTTTGAATATGAAATATCCAGAAAGAGAGAGTGATTCAAGTAAATACAGAAACTAAGGAAGACAGAAACTCAGGCATGAGCATCCCCTAATTTAAAAAACAAAATAACATCCCCATCCAAATGTAGCTAGGACCATCATAAAACACTACAAAAAACACAAACATCAAAACCTCATGTGGTTGTTCTGTTTGAATTAGTTCTTAGAAAACCAGCACAAAAAAAAATGATTATATTCTGTGAGTAATAAACTGTCCTCTGTGTCTGACCCAGGTGTCTCATGTTTTTTGCCTGCCCCCATGAAACTGTGGCAGGTGAATTTGTTAGCTTCTAAATAGCTAACAGGTTATTATTATCCTCTCTCTTTGTTAAGTGAGCAAGCAGTGCCAGGAAGATGCAGTGAGACAAAGTAGACATATGCATGGAGGTAAAATCCCAGAACCTCCATGGTTCCTGACATGTATGTTTCTAATAATGGAGCCTCAAAATATATAAAGGAAAAATGACAGGATTAAATATATAATTCCACAATCATAATAGAAGATTTTAATACTTCTATCTTGGCAGTTGATGGGACTAGAAAACAAAGCAATAAAGACAGAGAGACTCTGAATAAGGCTACCAACCACTTCGACCTAACTGATATTTAAAGATCACTATTTCCAACAACTGCAGTATACAAGCTCTTTTCAAATGCACTTGATATATTCACCAAGACAGCCCATATTATGAGCCACAAAACAAGATGCAACAAATTCAAAAGCACTGAAATCATATGGAGCAATGCTCTGACTAAAAGAGTAAATGAGAAATCATCAACAGTAAGACATAGAAGAAAACCCCAAACACATGGAAATTAAACAACAACACTTGCAGATAAGCTACAGGCCACAAAGAAAATTAGAAAATGTTCCAAATCAATAATAAAAATCTAACATATCAAAATTTGTGGAATGTAGTTAAAGCAATGCTTAGAGGCATATCTATAATTTTAAATGCTTATAGTAGTAAGGAAGAAATATCTAAAATCAATGATCTAAGGTTTAAGAGTAAATACAAAGAAGGAAACAATGAAGATGAGAGCAGAAATCAATGAAATGGAAAACAAAACAATAGAGAAAATCGACAAAGCCAAGAATAGTTCTCTGGAAAGATTAAAAAAAAAAAAAACAACTGGTTAAACTCTAGCTAAACAAGGATAAAAGAGACAACTCAAATCACCAACATCAGAGCATACAGATAGCAAAAGGATAATAAGGGTATGACCAACTTTATGATAATAAATTCAACAACTTTGATAAAAAGAATAAATTACTTGAAAAATAGTTATCAAATTGATAAAAAAAGAAACTGAAAATCTGAATAGCCCTATTTTAAAAAAAATTTAAGTGAATTCATTAAAAAATTAGATGTAATATAATCAACCTAGAATACCAGGAAATTCTAGGCCCAAATGGTTTCGCTTTTGAATTTTAGCAAAAAGAAGAAGAAGAAGAAAAGAATAACATCAAAATTCTACAATCATTTTAGAATATAGAGAAGGGGCTATTTCTCAAGTTGTTTTATCAGGTCAGCATATTAACTCCAAAACTTGATAAGAACATCACAAAAAATGAAAATTAGACTAATGACCCTCAATGAACACAGATTCAAAAATCCTTTAATAACAGAATCTAACAATATATAAAATGGATAGACCATCATAACCAAGTAAAGGTTATCCCAGGAATGCAAGGTTGGTTTAACATTCCAAATACAATCAGTATAAGTAAACATATTAACAGAATAAAGCAGAAAAACCATGTGATCATTTTAACATGTACAGAAAAAGCATTTAACAAAATAGAAGATCCACTCATGATGAAAATTTCTCAGCTAACTAGGAATAGAACTTCTCTAATATGATAAATGCTTATTTACTAAAAATCTATAACTAATATCATATTTAACATTGAAATATTGAATGCTCTCTGCCTCAGATCAAGGCAAAAACTCACCATTTCAACTGAACATTACAACAGAGGTACTAGCCTTTGCAATAAGGCAAAAACAAGGGAAAAGAGGTACAGAACTTGGAAGATAAAAAAATAAAACTGTCTTTATTTGAAGGAGATATGATTGTTTATATAGAAATCCTAAAGACTCTATAAAACAACTACTAACAAGATCACAGGATACAAAGTTAATATTTTAAAAATCAGTTGTATTTTTATAGATTAAGCAGCAAAAATCTACTTTATGGAAATACATAAGAAGTGTGAAACATAAGCAACTTAGGAATAAAATTAACAAAAGAACTATTTACTAAAAAGTACAGAACATCCTTAAGAAAAATTAAGCATGACTTTCATAAACAGAGATATATTATGCTCATGGATTGGAAGACTCAATATTATTAAGATATCCATTCTTTCCAAATCTATCTATATATTCAATATAATTCATATCAAAATTCCATAGGACTTTTAAAAAGAAATTGACAAACTGACTATAGAATTTATATAGAAATACAAATGACTAAGAATAGTGACAGCAACATTTAAAAAGAATAAAGTTGAAAGACTTACCCTACTTGACTTGAAAACTTACAATGTTAAAAAAAACAAGACAGTTTAAGAGTGTCAAGGATAAAAATGTAATTCTATAGAACAGAATAAGGGAGTCCATATTAATTTTGATGTTTAAGGCACTCAACAAAGAAAATGTTTTAAGAAATATTTTCTTAAACTAGATATCCATATGGAAAAAATGAACATTGACCGTTACCTCAAAAATTAACTTGAAATGGGTGGTAAACCTCAATGTAAGAGCTAAAACTATAAAACTTGTAAAGGTACAAAAGAAAAAAATGGATGAAATGGTCTTTATAAAAATAAGAAAAGATACCTTTAAGAAAATGAAAAGGCAAGCTACAGACTAAGATAAAATATTCACAATATGCATGTATGACAAAGGACTTTATCCAAAATATATAAAGAACCCTCACAATTCAATAATAAAAAAATAAACAACTCAACAGTAATGGGACAAAAACTTGGACACCTCACAAAAGAAGCTATGTAGTTAGCAAGTAAGTACATGAAAAGATGCTCAACATCATTAGTCGCCAGATCAATGCAAATTTAAACCACATGAGATACCACTATATTCCCATAAGAATGACAGAAATTAAAGATACTGACAATACCAAAGACTGATCAAGGACATGGAGTGACTAGAACTTATATACACTGTTCATGGGAACATGAAATAGTACAACCACTTTGGAAAACTATTTGGTAGTTTCTCTCTTTCTTTTCTTCTTTTTTTTTTTTTTTTTAAAAGAGGCTCTTGCTCTGTTGCCTACGCTGGAGTGCAGTGGCACAATTATAGCTCACTGCAACTTCAACTCCTGGGCTCAAGTGATACTCCTGCCTCAACCTCCTAAGTAGCTGGCACTACAGATGTGTGCCACCACACCCAGTTAATTTTTTTTTTTTTTTATTTTTGTAGAGATGGAGCCTCACTATGTTGCTCAGGCTGGTCTCAACTCCTGGCCTCAAGCAATCCTCCTGCCTCAGCCTCCAAAATTGCTGGGATTACAGGCACGAGCCACTGCACCTAGCCTTGACAGTTTCTTAAAAAGTGAAACATATCATACCACAAAAACACAATTATTCCACTCCTAGGTATTTATCCAAGTGGAAAAAATCCATATATCCACACAATGACTTTTACATAGATTTTCATAGTAGCTTTATTCACAATAGCCAAACTGCATATCCAAAGGTCTATCAATTTATGTGTATAAACAAAATATATAATACTACTCAATAATAAAAAGGAACAAACTACCGAAACAACCAACAACATGCATGAGTCAGTCTCATTGTGTTGAGAGTTAACACCCTTCCCATAAACCAGATATAAAAGAGTATATGCTATATAATTACATTTATATAAAATACTAGAAAAGTCTAATCTTATCTACAGTAACATAAACCAGTCCAGTGGTTGATGGGAGACTGATGAAGAGGGAAAGATGGACTTCAAAGAGGCACAAGTAATCTTTTGGGGGAGATGGAAATGTTCTGTACCTTGATTGCAGAGGTAGTTTCTCAGGTTTACACGTATGTCTACATTAACTAAATTGTACATATGAGTTGATACACTTTATTGTTTATAAATAGTAACCAAATAAAATTGACTTAAAAAAAGAGTAGTGATTTGCATTTGTTAGATTCTCAGTATTTATAAATCAGTAAATTTAAGGGTGAGAAATATTTTCAGATCTTCTCAGGAAAGATGATCTTCTTTGATTAGGCAGTTTGGGAAAAAATCACATAAAAAGTCACATAAGAGAAAACTAATTTAGTGAGCTTTTAACAGATCAATTTCTATAATTTGGCCATGAATATAGGTGACAGGTATCACAATGATTTCAATTTCATAGCTTTTTTTGCTTGGGTGTTTTTCTTCATTTGTGTTTTGTTTTGATGTACCTTACCTGTTCATGCTTAGAGTTCCAAATAGGTTATTAGAACTCATGGGGTCAATACTATCATACTTCATAATACTCCAGTGACTGTTAACAAATGTAATGGAAAAAGTATTTTCTATTTAAATAAGTTTGGGGAATACTGTATAGAAACAAAATTAAAGGTTTGCACAGGTTTCTACATGCAGGAATTTTTGGAGCCTTATATTAATGGGTATTAAAAATCTTAAGAAGAGGGCTACAGTAGTCTGCAGAAATTCTATTCCCAACTCCCAAATTCTAATCATGGAACATCTCAAAAGTTAATATTTCATTTCCACTTTGGAAAATGCTGTTTATAGCTTTTGAATATGTTACTATACAATACCTAGAAGATGGTGACTGTCTACCAAATATCTATTAATTCTTAAGTTATGTACAGATTACCAGGCAAAAATTCAATTAAGAAACATAACACAGCAAATATATTTCCTTTGTTTAAAATGAATGCTTTAGCTATGTGCAGACTATTCTGCACACCTAACATTAACTCATTAAGTAGAAATGTGCATGATTAGCTTCCTTGAAATATATTTTATCAAAGAATTCAAAACTCCATTTCAGTCGGAGGGATCACTTCTCCTCTACCTAAAGTGAATACAGGATTCAGGGAATTAAGATGATTGCATAAAAACATATTTTCAAATTATTAAAAATGTTATCTGGGATAAAGAACATTAATATTTATATAACCCCTAAGAATCTATAAAACATTTTCCACATATATTTCCTATTTAATATTTCTCATTTAATACTCTCCCAAATTCTGGGCATTAGATATTGTTAGAGCCCTATTAAGATAAGGAAAATGAGACCTAAGATCATACAATAAATTGCAGAAATTGGGCTGAAATCTGGGATTTCTGAATGTTGAACTGGCTCCTTTCTATTTTAATATCCTTCCAGTACGTGATATTTATTATTAATGGACAAACAAAAAAATTCTCATTATGAAATACCACATAGGTAACAAAATCAATTTAAATAACTCTTTCATAAAAAAAATTAAGCATCTACCATGTACCAGGCCCTGTTTTAGTTACTGGGGATATACATCGTGAATAGCTTCGTTATATTTTTCAAGTTGAAGTTATTCTTTTCATCCTTCTGGAAAAACTCAAATTCTAGGCTATTTTAAAGTTTCCTTTCTAATAGCTGAAAGAACAACACAGCAAAGGATATACAGCGTACATGTCCGCTAAGTCACTGGAACACTAGGCATACCTCTGTGCTTCCCCCCGCCCCGCCCGGCTGTAGCTGTCCTTAGGCAGTACAGGCTGAGGACACTGCAACGATTATAACGTAGTCTGGGCCAACAGCCAGCTAGGCTTTTTCTGGCCTGATCTTGTCAGTGAAAGTTATGCTTAAAAAATGGTAGGAAAGAGCCTTACTTCCTGTAGAACTCTGAATGAGTTAACACCCTTCCCACAATTTCTTTAAAAACACTCTTCTGGGATATTAAGGTGGAAGAATGTATTCTGAATGATAGCATGTTCTGTTATTTTAAAATCACTGTATGACAACTCAATGAAAAAATAAGCCAAGGCCTTCTAATACTGTGAACCCTTCTGACTCCAAGGTCATAAGGGATAATATGGCCACTGCATTAAAATTCTGTTAAAAAAACCAAATCATAGTACAAACTGGTTTTTTTGAGAACTTATTCAAGACCCTAGGCAAGTCTCTACACCTCCAAGAGCTTCAGTTTCCTCATGTGTGCAAATGAAGGTGGCTCTTTAATCAAAGGTGTCTACGTGCATCTGACAAGAATTTCCCTTAAACTATACATATGCAAACATGTCCCCACACAATTTTGCAAATAATTCCAGGGAGTTCACTTGAAAACTGTTTGTATACCCCATACTAAGAATGACTGTACAAGATGACAATTCAAACACTAGTCCAATTCTAGGACTCCATATAATATCCCCTGCCATTCTTACCCAGAGAAATGCCCACAGCTTACACAGCATAGTCATTACTGAAAATGTCTTTATTATGAAACCAATACTGTTTTCTTCTTTTGACCTTTATACAAAGAATCAAAATGTTTCTAGTATACTTTACATGAAGAAGTCTTACCCAAACTTATAGCACAGTTATAGGGCTACCTTTTCTTTTTTATAAATTCTGAAATTCCAAATTTATGGTTTCATATTCTATCAAATGTTCAAATATAATTAGCATAGAAATGCTTGTTCAGACAAAAGTATTAAAAGAGACACTTTGAAAAATCAGGTCCCATGGGCTCCCATTAATTTAAAATGATCAATAAGGGTTTGTATGTGAGCACAGGGAATGACTTTCTCTAGAGAAGAAAAGCAGCACTGAGCTTTTACACTTTAATAAAAACATATCAATGAATCATGATTTACAGAGAAAACAGTTCCAGAAACCAGAGAAAGAGGTGGGTCCTTGGTAACAGCTCTGATTAGCTCAAAGAAACTTTGGATTTATTCTAGGCATCCCTTTCTTCCTCTAAATCCAATTGATTAACAGGCGTGGTTAATGTTACCTCTTGAATCTCTCTCGAAACTGTCACTTCTACTCAGTCTTCTTAATTACATATTTGCATGTTTGTTAACTGTCTGTCCTTCCCAATACACTGTAGGTTGTATGTAGCAGCAGGAATTACATTCATTTTATTCAACACTGTAAGCTCAGCCATGGCACATACGAGGCACTCAATAAATGTTTACTCAATGAAGTCAAGCCAACATAATCTCTTGTCTAGAATATCATAATTGCCTTGCTAGTTGTTTTTCTGCCTGCGGTTTTCTTCTCTTTATCTACATCACTGCTAAAGAGACCATTCCAATTGCAAATACCCTAACTTCCTATTTTCTAACCACTTAATTTCACATCGAAGGAAAAAGTCCAAGTTTAAGTATAGCATTTCAGGCCTCTATACTTTTAGTGTAACTCTCCAACCTTTTCTGTAGCTCCTTTTCCTTTCTCACCCTGTGAGAAAAGTAAGGAAAGGCTTCAACTGCACCTAAGCACTCAGTTAGCCAACCTCTGTCTCTCCTCAGAATGACATTTTACTTCCTTGTCTATCAGGCATGTTCTACTTCTTATTCAAGTTTTAGCTTAAAAGTCTTCTCCTTCATAGACACTTCTATGACTTTTCTACATATATAACTGGACATTATATATAACTTGTAATTTGGCATAGGTAAAGGGAGACGGCAAAGAATCAGCCTAACTGGATGGAAATTTAGTTCAATCACTTAATTATTAATAGCTATGTGTCTGGACAAATCATTTAAACCTCTTGGTACCTTAAAAACATTAAGGGCCCTAGTATCTACCCAGAGAGTGACTGTATGAATCAAATGGTACAGTCTATATAAAGTGCTCAGCACAGTGCTTGGCATATGGCATGTATGCTTCAATAAATATTAAATGCTATTATAATTATTACTATTCCTGTATAATTATCCCTAGTACTTGGCTGTGAGATCCTAAAATTTAGTCAATGTTAGTTATCTCTGAATTCCTAATACCTGGCACATGGCAGATGCTAATGTTCTTTGAACAAATTAAATAATGAATATTCTAAGCTAGGAGATTTGCGTAAGGGATAGAAAAGTCAGGTCAAAATACATATTCTTGATTTATATTTCAAAATCTCAATGTTTACAAAGAATCAACATTTAACAATTCTCTACTTGCCTCCTTCTCTCCTTGCTTCTTACCACAGCCTCTAAAATGCTCAATTCATAGTCCTTTTCTAACAGAGAAAGGAGAACTTAGAAGAAACATGCTTGCTCTCTTCAATAGAAACCTGACAGAGTTGAGAAGAGGCCCAAACATGCCTGTATTTATTAATCTTTCCATGTTATTGGTCTACATTATTCAGCTTAAGATGAACAACACTGACATCTGGAAATATTTCATATCTTTGACTTTAGCTATCTATTATCTTTTAAAGCTTGAAATTCCCAATATTCCAGGAATACAATTTGATAATATCTCTTATTCGATTTGGCAATTTTTAAAAGTATAATTAGACTAGAGGAAGAATGGCTTTAGAGACCAATAAAATAAGTAATATTTCATAAAATCCATGTGAGCCCCTGAAAGGAGCACTCTGCATTATATTATTTGGTAATTAAGCTTTCGGGACATTGAAAAAGAATGTAAACTCCTTAAGTCAGGGTGAGTATCTGCTGAACAGACATCAGGAAGCACAAAGAGATTTTATATCAAATTTGAATAGCAAAACCTTAACTACTCACACAATATATAAAAAGTAACTAAAAAACACCTACTGAGCAACTTTTCTGTGCATAGTACTATCAGGAATACAAAGAAACATATGAACTGGTCCTTACCTTTAAGAACTTACACTTAAAACAATAGAGAAAAGACAGCATACATAATGCTAAATGCAGCAAGCTGTGATCAACAAGGTAAGACAGTACTAGCAGAGATGACAAAATACACAATAATTATCAAATTAATTAAGAATTTAAGGATGAGGTGAAAATCAAATTATACTTGACTGAAGCTGATGCTAAAATCTAATCATTTAATGAGATAAAACCAGCAACATTTACCTAATGCATACATAGATAATTATGAGAGGAATATATTAGAGATCAACATCAAACTTAAAATAAGCAATAGGGGCCGGGCGCGGTGGCTCACGCCTGTAATCCTACCACTCTGGGAGGCCGAGGCGGGTGGATCGCTCAAGGTCAGGAGTTCGAGACCAGCCTGAGCAAGAGTGGGACTCCGTCTCTACTAAAAAAATAGAAAGAAACAATCTGGACAACTAAAAATATATACATAAAAAATTAGCCGGGCATGGTGGCACATGCCTGTAGTCCCAGCTACTTGGGAGGCTGAGGCAGAAGGATCACTTGAGCCCAGGAGGTTAAGGCTGCCGTGAGCTAGGCTGACACCATGGCAGTCTAGCCCGGGCAACAGAGCAAGACTCTGTCTCAAAAAAAAAAAAATAAAATAAAAATAAATAATAAAAATAAATAAATAAATAAGCAATAGGATCTGTTAAATCAAGGAAACCAATTTTTGTAATTCTTCTCTTGCGCATTTAGATTAGTAAACCTTTTCGTGAGAAACAACTTGGGATCTTATAACTTCGGAGTGTAACTAAGTGAGTAGTAATGATATATATCTGTACCATATATGCACACACTCATCCTTTAGATAAGTAACCCTTTTGAGATGTGCATATTTGAAATCATGGCCAATATAATCTATGTGGGAAAGAAATTGTTTCCAAAAAGCCAAGGAAGTGAGAATTTTATTTGTATTCTTAAAAACATAAAATCATTATTGGTGCAGTAGATAATTATCTAACCTGAACATTAAGTTACTACAAATGGTTCAGAAAATGGAAAAATGAGAATTTCCAAAAGTCAAAATTGATTGATTTAAGACAAGAGTTTAACTGGAAACAAAGAACTTCATATATCCTTAAAAAAAATCCAGAAACATTTTCCTGATCCAAATGAGCTGGGCCTTAAATAATAATATGGGAAAATTTACCAGATTGAGAAGGTGGGAAAAGGCAAAATGAACACAATATGCACAGAAGGATAGGTATAGCTATGTATAAACCATTCCTGGGAGGGCAAAAGGTTTACTGTGGTTACAATGTAGGGCAGACCAACCCAACAGGCTGGGAATAGATTAGAGGTAGTTTAAGGTATTGCTTCCTTCAGATCTCAGGAGGACCCAGAAGGCCCAGAGAAGTCAGAGACTTCAGACGGTTACATAGTGACTTCATCTGGTTATTATTCCATGTGTGACATGTCATGAAAAGTTTGGGAAGCACTGGAGGAGGACACCTAGGAACATGGGGTATGGAGGTAGATGAAGAAAAAAATCCACAGATGTGATTGTATTATAATACATAAGATGGGTAATGCCAAGGAGTTTGCTCTTTATCTCACAGTTCATAGGAAATTGCAGAAGATTTTTAATCAGGAGAGAGACAGGCTCAATTTTCTGGTTAAAGTAAACGACTCTGGCAGTAGTGTGGAGGAAGCATAGGAATGAAGTATAACTTCCAGTTAGGAAGCTAATACAATCTCAAGGTCTTAAATTAGAACATGAATAATAGCAGAGCAGTGAACCTGAAAAGGATGATTTAAGAAATGTCTTTGAAGCAGAACTGCCCAATGTTTTCAACTTGCTATTAGACATTTTCCCCTTTTGACAATGCCTCTCCATTGTGCAAAGGGAGATAAAGATAAAACAGGTTTTCTTTTAAATAGATTTGTAATTATTCTGCAAAGAGAATATCTGCCAAATTATTTTCAACTGTTAGCAATGCTTTTAAAACATTTCAATATGTATTACAGCTATTTAAGCCAATTAGTTCCTCCCAAATTTGAGGGAGTCTTTAGTGTTCAGTTTGAGGCTTCACAGAGTAGTTCAATTCCACAGACATTTGCTGAGTATCTACTATGTGCCAGGCACAGAATTAGGTGCTAAGGTTATGACATTCTTTGTCCTGTGAAAAATAATTCTTTCGAAAAGGATTTATGTATGTCAACATCTGAGCATGTGTGTGTATTAAAACAAATAAATCAATCAGTCTGTAGGCTATCTGTCTTATGTTGGGCTTGCTCAGGTCTGTAAAAACCCGTAGCACTGTGCAAGAAAAAACTTGATGGATTTGACAGCAGGTGTTCAGGAAAAATGTACCAAAGTACATTTTGATGTACTGATGATGGGCACAAAAGATGAGAACAAAAGAAAGACAATTCAGTGCAGGCCCATATATACATACACACATGTTCGTTCTTTTACCAGCATGATGTATTCTTCATCCATTCCTATTTTAAAGGGTCCTTTTACAAAGTTGAAACAGTATTTATCTAGAACTTATCCTAATTCTTCCTCTTGTAAAAAGTAAATCTGATTTTTGAATAACTAAAGGAAAACTGAAAACAATGCAAATTAATTTTTCATATATCTCTATAAAATTCACCCTTTAGAAAAGATCTCCATAAAGTAGAAAGGGGGGGAACTCCCTCATGTATTTATATAGTTTATGATATTTAAAAATACATAAATCCGTAGGTTCTTAATGGAGGTGAGGGGGTACTGGTGGTGGTGAGAAATGATCTGTCTTCTGCTTATTTCTCTAGTATCATTTCCCGTTATTTGACCCCTCCATGCCCTTTACTTTCTATCGATACTGAACTCTTCATAGATTCCTGAAAAGAGCATATCCTCCACACCTCTGTACATTTACACATGTGATCTCTCTGGCTGAACAGTCCTGCCCACCCCCGGGCCATGTATTCTAGGAAAATTCTAGTTATTCCTTTAAATCACTTCTGCATACACAAAGAAACTGTTATTTCTTCTCTATCATATTTCCAAATATTGTTCACATTTCTGTTGTACATACTACATAAAACTATTTGTTTACATATTCTAGTGTTCCATGAGATTATAAGGTATTCAAGGGACATATATTTTTTCCAATTTAAAAAGAAATCAGTTCATCACAATGCAAGACGATTTACCAACAGACATCTACCAGGTACAGGGGCAGATAAGAAATAAATAAGATAGCAGGTGGTATCAAAAATATGTTCCTCAGAATATGAATTTTCTGGATAGCTGAGGTTTTGAACCCGTTACATACAAATCATTTTTAAAAACTTCAAAGAAAAATCTCATATATACTACAAAGAATGGATGATATGGTAAATGTAAACAAAAGTTTTCTTGTTGACTCAAGGTTTTCTTCTCCCCTCCATCATGGTTAAACATTCTGCACTAAAGTTACTAGACGCTAAGGATACAGACACAGCATGACAGATTTACACAGCGTGCCCTGCGTGGGCACCGCAGGACAGATGGGCTGCAGAGCAGTACTGCAGACCGCAGAGCTCTGCCTTCATGAGTGTTTCCACAGCCACTGAGCTACGCAACAGTGTTTCCTTGCTTCTCATCCCAAAGAGACTGATTGTTTCTCTTTTCCATTCCTGCCATCCCAAATTTTTTTAAGGTACAAAATACCAAGCCATATAAAGCTATTTCTTATTAATCCCACCATCTCAGAGTGCAGGGCTGTTTTATCCTTTTTGATACCTTTTTTTCCCTCTCAGGCCCTTTTCTGAGCTCTGTGACTGTTGATCCTGCATCAGTTTTAGGTGTTTGGTGCATCTTTCTTTCTCCTCGTCTCTGCTGCCTTGTCTGATAATACATATTATAAGGTTTGTCTTTTTTTTTTTAATTTTAACTGTTTCATAGTTCAAAATTCTGACTCTTTTACTTACTAATTGAATTTTAATATAGTAGTTTTCAACCCTCACTTCAAACCATAAGCACCTGAGGTACAGAACACAGTCCAACAGTGACTCAGTGAGGCTTGTGGGGGACCATGCCCCTCTACAGGGTTTGGCAAACTACAATCTGTATCGTTGCCTGTTCCTGCAAATAAAGTTGGGTTGGAACGCAGCTGTGTTCAGCCATTTATGTATTAATATCATCTATGGCTGCTTTCACCCACAGAACAGCAAAGTTGTTTTCTTTTTTGAGACAGAGTTTCTCTCCGTCACCTTGGGTAGAATGCACTGGTGTCACTGTAGCCTCAAACTTCTGGGCTTAAGTGATCCTCCTGCCTCAGCCTGCCAAGTAGCCGGGACTACAGGCAAATGCCACAACAGTTGGCTAAGTTTTCTATTTTTAGTAGAGATGGGGTCTCACTCTTGCTTACGCTAGTCTTGAACTCCTAAGCTCAAGGGATCCTCCTGCCTTGGCCTTCCAAAGTGCTAGGATTACAGGCGTGAGCCGCCACACGGGCCATGGGCAGCAAAGTTGAGCAGCTGCAAGGTGTAAGAGGTAGGGCCTGCAAAGTCTAAAATATTTACCATCTGACCAAATCCCTTAGAGGAGCGGTCCCCAACCTTTTTGGCACTCAGGACTGGTTTCATGGAAGACAATTTTTCCACGGACTGGGAATTGCGGGTATGGGGTGTGGTGCGGAGCTCAGGCAGTGATGCCCAGCACTTTCTGGCTATGGGCTGTGGCCTGGGGGTTGGGGACCGCAGCCTTAGAGTAATGGTTCTTAACCTTTATGGTGCATCACAATCACCTTTTAAAGACAAAGTTACCTTGGGCTCCTTCCTCCAGAGACTTTTATTCAATCGGTTCAGATCCAGGCAAATTATTTTCTTGAAGTAATTTTAATGTGCAAAGTTATTAATAAATCACTCCTCAGGATTTCTCAAATCTCTATGTTACAGGAATCATTTCACTTATTTGTTGATCTAGGAGAGTCTTGTGCCCTATTTACTCTTCATTTGGATTCACCAGGTCTGGTGGGAGAGGTCAGAACCCTGTATGTTTTATAAGCTTGCCAGCTGGTTCTGACACAGGGAGTCCCTAGAACAGGCTTTGAGAGATATGGTTTGTAGAAGTTGGTTTGAAAAACCCTCACAGATAAACTTGGACAGCCCTCTGTCCCCCACCCCACACAAATGAATCAAATCACTCTAATTGCTCTTAAGCCTTAGTTTTCTCATCTGTAAAATGGGACTCTGTCTTACCTACTTGAGAAGTTTACTATGAGAAGAGCCTTTTTTTTTTGGATCAATTTCAATTCTGGGGTCAAATCTAAGATAACATTTCTTTTGGAAGATTCACATTATAAATTACATAGTCTCCTAAAAAATTTAGAGAATTAACGGATAAACAATTATCACACAACAGATAATGCAGATGCCATATTTTAACACTATTTCAAGTGCTAAAAAACAAGATGTAACTACATAGCCAAAAATTGTGTCAATGACTTTCTGAAGTCAAGCCTGGAAACTGAGGGGTTTACAGAAAGCTTATCATAGACTAGTGATGACATAGTGGCTCATGGCTTGGAATACATACGTAGCTATATCTCCCTCACTGTCCAGTGGATCTCAATTACCCAAATGCTATTGGATAGTTTTAGGGTAGGATGTATCTAGGAACCCTTGAAATTATAAGCCAAATTTTATGGACAAAAATTTTATATTTATATTTTTCAGGGGAATATATTTATTAGGTTCCCAAAAGAACACATTTTCCAGGAGAGGTGGGGGCACTGACTCCAAAGTATCTATGTCCTACAACATGGGTCATATCAACCCATATGAGAACTTCTTAGGAAAAAAAGTCCATTATGAATTATTTTCAAATACTGGTGGCTCTGCTTTAAAACAAATCCATTAAAAAAAAACCTGCTGGCTTTCCTTTATTTTTGGTATTTTCTAAAGAGAGTAGGCAAAAAAATGAATAACAGTTTCCTCACTACTGTGGAGGAACCAATATTTATAACCAAAATGTAAAAGTCTGTTAGAAAACCTCCAGTTGCACTGCCATTAAACACAAGCAGAAAAGGAATTTGGTTATCCTGTATGAACGTGGTTTTGTGGTCCCTGGGCACTGAGAACAGCAGCATTTTCTTACACAGTCAAGTTCAAATATATAAGTACTCAAATATAAGAAGTGATTTATTTGACAACTCTCAGACATCTGATTATTTGGTCACATCAAGTGGCTGATATACCCAGAATAACCTGGATTCCATATTGCACATTTACACTATCATTAGCAAAGGACCATTGGCTTTGGTATTTCCAAACTCTCTGGAGTCATGAAAAAAGTTTGATTTGCTTCTTCAACACATATTCATCTCCATCTAGTATGGGGCAGGCAACCGAGACTAAGAGCTAGGTCAAGTTACCACCATTTTTGGAAGACACTGTCTCCCAGGACAGCTGTCTCCAAACTTTTTTGATCATTCGTTTACATTAGTAAAAACAATTTGAGCATTTTCCCCCAATATTTCTGTATTTATTCAGAAAGTACATACATGTATTCCTATATTAATATATTGTGTATAATATAGAAATATACATTAAAAAAGAATGCTATGTTAAAATAACCATGAATGCAAGTTTCTAATATTTTCTTCCCTCACCCTATTGGTATGTGCATGCATCTTTAGCAATCTCAGTCCTAAGTAAGGGGACATATCAAAGCTTATGGTTCTACTACTGTATTTCAGAGAACTAAACCATTATTTCTCTATTATAATATTCCCATGCTATAGTTAAGAGGCAATGGACAGGCTGTTCCAGGACGATGACAATGAAGATTACAAAAAATAGTATTTCATGTGAAATTTATAATATGCCTGATATTGTTCAAAGCATTTTTTTACATAACTCATTTAATCCACACAACAACTCTGTGTTGTGTGGATTAAAGAGGTACTAGTATTAGTCCCACTTTATACAGATAAGAAAACTGAGGTAGAGAGAGATTAAGTAACTTAAGTCACACAGGCGGTGAGTGGTGAAGCCAAGATTGAAACTTCGGCAGTCTCTTCTAGATTCCATATTTAACACCAAAATACATATTTTTGAACAGTGACAGTTAAAAAGTATAGCAAAGATTACACTGTAAAGAGAAGCCAGGTTCTTGGCTTGTTAATCATGAGGATAAGAATAATTTGTATCTAAAATCAAAATTATTTCTTCTTCATTTGACATGAAGATAATTAGAGAATCACAGGGCATCAGTATCACAAAGAATTCTTCCATTTCTAAACTCCTACATTTACTGAAAAGACCGTGTGGCCCAGGGAGGTAATATTATTATCAAGTCATATGTGATTAAGTGGTAGAGTGTAGAATAAGCAATATAATAATGTTTAAAATGTTAATGTTATTGAGCTCCTACTATATATTCAGAACTGTAATAAGTGTTTTACTGAGGTAATTAGTGCAATCCTCTGAGAGACACTAAGAAAGAGATACATATTCTTATACTCAGTTTACAAGAAAGGAATGGAAGCTTGAAGAGGCAATTGCCAAAGGTCAGAGGCATTTTAAGCATTAAAGCTGGAATTTGAACTAAGGTTTGATTCCATACCTCAGATCTTGTAACTATATTCTGTTATTCCATATTGTTGCTCCAAGACAAATTTGTAAGCCAGTTAAAATAATAACATTAAAGTTTTTGTAAAAATTGGGGGGGAAATTATGAACTGAGACAAATGTCTTTGTCAGTGGATTATATTAAAGTTTTCCTCTTTCATTTTTAAGAAGTGCTAAACATCAGAAATCTAAGTTATGTGTATATATTTTCCCCTTTTAAGGTGTTAGCTTAATAAGGGAACACCTCTAGAAAAGATAACAATTATATGTAATGAAATATAGAACCAGATTCTCCTGGCAATTAATCACCTAGTGCAAACCTATGTTTCTGACAGATCCAAAGGTTCTGCTTGAATTGTTGGATAAGATGTGCCTGGGCTGGCTTATGAAAAGAGATCCTATGTTTAAAGCCTTTGAAAGTACTTTAACATATGTTTACATATACTGGTGTGTGTGTATGAATAAACACTGGAAATGGATTTTTTGCGTTACACACACACCCCATGTATGAAACTGCAAAACTTATTGCTAAAAATGTAGAAAAAAATAAAAGAGATTTTTCCTTTTTTCCAGCAACAGGGAGCTATCTATCACTTAACAGAGATACTTCCTGTTTTTAAGCAGTTGAGAGGGCATGATTTCCAACCTAAATACTTAGCTTGGCAAGTTAGTGCTATGTTGATAGATGCTTTTATAACTGCTTTTCTTCCACCTTAAATTTCAAATGAAAAGAGAAACAATTTGTTTTTTCTCTCAATTATTTTTTTAAAGTTAGGGAGAAAGTAGAGAGGAAAGGGAAGTAAAATATAACCAGGACAGAGGGATGACAGAGGTTAGCATAGTTCTGACAGATATGGCTGTATATCTCAAACTTTCTCTGAGAGTGGGGGATGGGAGTGATTTGCGTGTGCGCACGCGTGTGTATGTGTATGTGTGTGTGTGTGTGTGTGTGTGTGTACACTCTAGCCAAGTATTACAGGTCTTTAAAGGAGAGTTTGAAAGTTGTAACTGCCAAGTCTACCACATTCTCTAACAAAGCATTTTTAAAAATCTTTCACTTGGGCTATGGGATTAACACTGCTTTAGGCATTACGATTAACAAGACTGTGGGTATAAAAGTTATAAAGTAGGCAGTTCTACTTTAATGATTTGAAATGAATGAATTAATTTTCTTTTTAATTACTCAGTATTGCTCCTTCACGTCAGGGACATCAGTGTCTTCATTTGCTTTTTTTGTTTGTTTTGGTTTTTTGTTGTAACAAGAAAGATTTCCTTTAGGAATAGCAAAGTGCTTGCCTGGTTTTCATGATTTCATTGTGATGCTAGAACTGATTTAGACTTAATCGTGTGTTTTCATATATTTTATCTAACTTTACATCAGACCAATGATTCTTCTCATCTAAGAACGTTCCCCTCCAATCCCACCAACGTCCCACGATGAAACACTGCACTGCAATTATCCCCTCTCTGCGGTATCTTCAAGTTCTCCTCATTTGCTCCTTTCCATCAGATATCTTCTACCTACTAAAAACCTCTGTTCGACATGTAACTCTGTCTTAGCTATTGGTCAATGTCTTTCTTCCTCATTCACTGTTGAAGAATTATTTATACTTTAGCTATCTCTAGTTCTTCACTTGTCAATCTTTTCTCAGTTGACTCCAATCTGTCCCTATCGCTTCACTGAAAGGACTCTTGCTAAAATCATCAATGAACTCTAGGTTGTTAAATTTTTAAAAATGCTTCCTGTCTGTATCTTGCCTAAACTTTCAGCAGGATTTGAAAAGTTGAATTACTCCTTTGTTCTTAACACATTTGTCTCTTGGCTTCTGATACTCTACATTACATCTCTTATATTTCTAGATATTCTTACTCAGGGACTGGTGTTGGTTGGCTCCTCTCCCTCTACTCTACCTAAATTTAAAGGTTGAAGTGCTTCAGAGCTTACACTTAACCTTGTTCTCTTTTTTCTCTTCACTGTTCCATCCATTCCCTTGACTTCAAATTGCATCTATAAACGCAAGCATACCGTGCTTTATGGTGCTCCACACTTTACGGTGCCCCTCAGATACTGTATTTTCTTTCTTTCTCTCTTTTTCTTTCTCACTCTCTCTCCTTCCCTTCCCTTCCTTTCCTCCTTTCCTTTCTTTCTTTCTTTTTTTTTTTTTTTTTTACAGATTGAAAGTCTATGGCAATCCTGTATTGAGCAAGTCTATTGGAGCCATTATTCCAAGAGCACATGCTCGTGTTGTATCTGTGTGTCACATTTTGAGAATTCTAAAATTCCCATATTTTAAACTTTTTCATTATTATTATGTTATAGTGACTATGATCAGTGATCGTTGATGTTATTATTGTACTTGTTTGGGGGATGCCATGAACCACACCCAGATAAGATGGTGAAATTAACTGATAAATGTTACGTGTGTTCTGACTGTTCCACCGACCAGCTGTTTCTCTTTCTCCCTCTCCTTAGGCCTCCCTATTTCTTGAGACACAATATTGAAATTAGGTCCATTAATAACCCTACAATGGCCTCTAAGTGTTCAAGGGAAAGGAAGAGTCGCAAACTCTCACTTTAAATCAAAAGGTAGAAATGATCAAGCTTCGTGAGGAAGGCATATGGAAAGCCAAAAGCCAGGCCTCCTGTGCCAAACATTTCGCCACATTGTGAATACAAAGGAAAACTTCTTGAAGGAAATTAAAAATGCTACTACTCCAGTGAACACACAAATGATAAAAAAGCAAAACAGCCTTATTGCTGATGTGGAGAATGTCTGAGTGGTCTAGACAGAAGAACAAACCAGCCAAACATACCCTTAAGCCAATGCCTAATCCAGAACAAGGCCCTAACACTGTTCAATTCTATAAAGGCTGAGAGAGGTGAGGAAGCTACAGAAAAAAAATTAGAAGCTAGCAGAGGTTGCTTCATGAGGTTTAAGGAAAGAAGCCATCTTTATAACATAAAAGCGCAAGGTGAAGCATCAAGTGCTGATATAGAGGCTGCATCAAGTTATCCAGAACTAGCTAAGATGACTGATGAAGGTGGTTACACTAAACAACAAATATTCAATATAGACAATACATCCATCTGTTGGAAGAAGATGCCATCTAGGACTTTCATAAATAGAGGGAAGTAAATGCCTGGTTTCAAAGCTTCAAAGGACACGCTGACTCTCTTGTTAGGGGCTAATGCAGCTGGTGACTTTAAGTTTAGCCAATGCTCATTTGCCATTTTGAAAATCCTAGGGTCCTTAAAAATTATGCTAAATCTACTCTGCCTATGCTCTACACATGGAAGAATCAAGCCTGGATGACAGTACATCTGATTAAAGCATGATTTACTAAATATTTTAAGCCCACTGTTGAGACCTACTGTTCAGAAAAAAAATAATCCTTTCAAAATATTACTGCTTATTGACAATGCACCTGGGCACCCAAGAGCTCTGATGGAGACGTACAAAAAGATGAATGTTGTTTTCATGCCTGCTAACAAAACATCCATTCTGCAGCCCATGGATCAAGAAATAATTTTGACTTTCAAGTCTTATGATTTAAGACATACATTTTGTAAGGCTACAGTTGCCATAGACAGTGATTCTTTGATGGACCTGGGCAAAGTAAATTGACAATCTTCTGAAAAGGATTCACCATTACAGATGCTATTAAGAACATCTGTGACTCAGGGGAGGAGGTCAAAATATTAAAATTAATGGGAATTTGGAAGAAGGTGCTTCTAACCCTCCTGGATGACTTTTAGGGGTTCAAGACTTTAGTGGAGGAAGTAACTGCAGATGAGGTAGAAATAGCAAGAGAATTATCATTAGAAAATGGAGCCAGAAGATGGCACTAAATTGTTGCAATCTTATGATAAAACTTAAGCCAATGCTCTTTATGCATGAGCAAAGAAAGCGGTTTCCTGATATAAAATCTACTTCTTGTGAAGATGTTGTGAACACTGTTGAAATGAAAATAAAGGATTTAGAGTATTACATAAATGAATGAATTGCAGGTTCAGTTCCAGACCACCACAATAAAGCAGATATCACAATAAAGAGAGTCACAGAAAATTTTGGTTTTCTAGTGCATATATAAGTTACATGTATATTACAGTCTATTGTGTGCAATAGAATTATGTCTAAAAAAAGTATACACCTTAATTTAAAATATATTTTATTGCTAAAAAAAATGCTAACAATCTTTTTGCTGGTAGAATGAAACAATGTCTTTTACAGCAACTTGGATAGAACTGGACACCATTATCCTAAGTGAAGTATCTCAGAATGGAAAAACAAACACCACATGTTCTCACTAAGTGGGAGCTAAATGATGGGTGCACATGGTCACAAAAAGATGTAAAAGACATTGGAAATTAAGAAGGGGGGAGGGTGGGATTGGGTACTATCCTGGTGGTGGGCACACTGAAAGCCCTGACTTCAGCATTATAGAGTATATCCATGTAACAGAAACTTGTGTACCACCTTAATATTTTGAAAAAAATAAATACTTGTTGACTAAAAACAATTTTCAAACATTCATACCACAATGCATAGCCTCTGATCAGCTTACCTATCAATGTGATATATGTATGTTCTTCTAGGTATGGTTCATAGTAAAAGGAGAGATGGCTTTATGTCAATCATATCTGCTTTCAAATCTTTAATTTTCCATGTAATAAATGTGTAACATATTAAATGAAATAATGTATGTTAAAATAGTATAATTTCTGGTTTATAATAAGAACTAAATGAGAGCTATCTATTTATGTATTCATTCACTCAGCAATTGAAATATGTCATTCCATTGTGTTCTGCTTTGCATGGTTTCCACGAGCAATCAGCAGAATTATTACCTTGTTAATCTGTATCTTATATCTTTTTTCCTCCGGCTGTTTTTAACATTTTTCTCTTTAACAAACTGTGCTAGGAAAATTGGATACCCACAAGCAAAACAATGAAACTGGATGCTTATCTTATACCACATTAAAAAAATTAATCAACTCAGAAAGGATTAAAGGCTTAAACATAAGACTTGAAACTGTAAAACTCCTAGCAGAAAGGCTTCATGACATTGGTTTTGGTAACAATTTCATGGACATGACACCAAAAGCACAGGAAACAAAAACATTAATAAACAAATGGGACTATATCAAACTAAAAAGTTTTCGGACAGCAAAGGAAACAATCAATAGATTAAAATGGTAGCCCACAGAATGGGAGAAAATATTTGCAAACCATATATCTGATAAAGGGTTAATCTCCAAAATATAGAAAGAACTTCTACAACTCAATTTAAAAAACCCCCAATTAAAAATGGGATAAGGAATTGAGGAAATATTTCTTCAGAGAAGATAATGGCCAACAGATACATGACAAAATGCTCAATATCACTACTCAGCAGGAAAATGTAAATCAAACCCACCATGAGCTATCACCTCATACCTGTCAGGATAAATGTTATCAAAGAAATAAAAGACAACGTGTGTTGGCGAAGATGTGGAGAAACTGAAACACTTCCACACTGTTGATAAGAATGAAAAATGGTGCAGCCACTATGGAAAACAGTAAGGAAGTTCTTCAAAAAATTAAATCAGAATTACTGTATGATCCATCAATCCCACTTCTGGGTATTTATCCAAAAGAACTGAAAACAGGATCTCAAAGAGATTTAGCACTCCCATATTAACTACAGCACTATTCACAATAGCTGAGATGTGGAAGCAATCTAAATGTCCATCTACAAATGAATGAATTAAAAAAAGTGGTATATAAACATTATAGAATATTATTCAGTCTTAAAGAAGGAAATTCTGCCATATGAGACAATGTGGATGAACCTTAAGGACATTATGTTAAGTGAAATAAACCAGTCACACAAAGACAAATACTGTATGATTTCACTCATTGAAGTATCTAAAATAGTTAAAAGCATAGAATCAAATAGTGGAATGGCGGTTACCAGGAGAGGGAAACGAGGAGTTACTAATCAACAGGCATAAAGTTTCAGTTAAGCAAGATGAGTAAATTCAAGAGATCTTGCTATACAACATTGTACCTATAGTCAACGATACTGTATTGTACATCTAAAAAGTTGTTAAAGGGTAGACCTCATGCTAAATGTTCTTACCAAAATAAAATACAATTAAAAAAAAGATTTTCCTTTTTATCATTGGTGTTACCTAATTTAACCATAATGTGTCTTTGTGTGATTTTCTTTATGTATATATAGTTTACGGTTTGTTGAAAAATTTACTTTTCAACATCAACTTCGAACCAGAATATTAGTGCTAACAACTTTTGGTGCCTGAAAATGATACTTTTTAGATCAAGGACAAACATGTGCTGAACCTATCCCAGAGTTTTAAAGGAGGATTTTGAAATTTAAAATAACAGACACACAAGAAAGTGTTATGGGTGAGAGCCATTCCTGACATAACGTTCTAACTTATTTTACTAGGTCTACAGGATTGAAGAAAAATCCTGTTATCCTGTTAGCTCAGGACAAATTGTATTTCTTACAAAAAGGAGGGCACAACTGAGGCCGGAAATAGAAGTAAGCAAAAGCTAAAGCTTACCTCTGACCCCAAACCCTTTATTCTAAAACACATGAGATCTCCAGTCTGATTATGGAACATAATACATGCAGCATAACACATCATCATCCATCTAAGCTGACAATGAAAAAGGTAAAACTCTAGATCAGTGCTGTACAAAAGAAATATGGGTGAACTGCAAGTATAATTTTAACTTTTCTAGAAGCTACATTTTAAAAATTTTTAAAAAAGGTAAAATTCATTTAATATTTTAGTTTAATCCATTCAAAATGTTATCACATTTAAAAATCAAAGTAAAATTATTTTAAAATATTTTACATTTTTTTGTACAAAATCTTTGAAATCTGGTGTATATTTTTACACTTAAAACACATTTTGATTTGGACAAGCCAGATTTTAGGTGCTCAACAGCCACATGTGGCCAGCCAGTGGCTACCCAGTTGGATAGGTAGCTCTAGGGCTAGATGTAGAGACATTCACTGAAGAACCTACCCAGAGATATACACCAAGTTGTTAGGACACTACCTAAATTAAGCTTACAAACTCAATAACCAGTCTTATCAACTGTTTTCATATTAACCTTTATCAGCTGAAGTATTCAGCTCATTAATAACAAAAAAAATCACTAGACTCTAGAATATGTAACAAAAAAGGTGTACTTCAAGAAAAATTTTAATTTGTCACTCACTTATATGTTAAACTCTATTTTAACTCTAGTTTAGATTTGTATTAGAAGCATTAATTGTCATAGAAAGCAAAGAAACCCTATAAATTATTTAGACTTTTAAAATGTTATTTGTTAAGAGAAATATGTAATGGAATTGTATTGTTTATATGGTATCAGGTCTCAAATTCTTGTCACAGACTCTATAATGTAGACTCAAGATTTTCAACTCGAGTTAAATAATTCAGAGATATGAACAAATGTCTGTTTATTAGAGCTTTACATGTACTTTAAGAAACAGGGCCAAGATTTTCTTGTTAGGTAGGTACTATCTTTAGAAATATTTTATATACACATATAGAAGTAAAATTATATTTTAATCAACTGAAATAGGTAAAAAAAAAAAGTTTTACTTAAACTCAAGTATAGAAATACCGTGTTTGTCTTTCTATATGTTTACATATACATAAATTATAGGCACATATATTATTCATAGGGATTAAAATATAAACAGAAATCATGTAAATTAATTGTCTCACATTTTGCACTGATTTGGCACACTAAGTACCAATATGGGGAATGGTAGTTAATTCATTGCTGTCACAGATTTAGACATGAATAGGTGTAGCCCTGGCCACAGCTGACCATTTCCTATTCTCTCAGACACAGACATTAAAATACAAAAATAGCTCCAATATTATTGTTCTTTCCAGTTTTCACTCAGGTTGATTTCATTCTTTAATGCTAAAACTCTGTAAATTGCTGTAGCAAAAAAAAAAGTTCCATTTCCAAGTTTCTGAAGTTAGAAGCAGCAGAAAATAGAAGGTAGGACAAGTGTATGTATATGTGTGTGTATATAAAACTATTGTTAAGCAAGATAAATTAATTTGTTAATTAAACAACCAAATAAACATTTATGAGTCGGTATTGGATTTATCAAAGATAAACAATTCCACTCCTGCCTTGAAGGAGCTTGTAGGCAATGGAGATGACAGACAAGTAAAGAAACAATTACCATTCAAGATGAGGCCTCTTAGAGATACTTAAAAATTTTGTTCTTAAAGGCA
Organism: Avahi laniger; assembly: GCA_963575035.1. Taxonomy (NCBI): domain Eukaryota; kingdom Metazoa; phylum Chordata; class Mammalia; order Primates; family Indriidae; genus Avahi; species Avahi laniger. The sequence goes on from CAUYSK010018868.1 coordinate 28,299, forward strand.
AAATCTGTATGATTTTTCAAAACAATAGTCATAACAAAAACCTCTCAATAGTTCAAACTATGTAAAGAGATGGAATTCACTTCAGCTCAATAAAGTAGAATTCTCTGTTTTCTTGCACTAGTTGCCTACTTTTATTACACCTGCCCCCAAGCTAGTACAAAGAGCAAATGGATTTCTTCATTTCTCCAGGTGCATATTTTCTGTAAGATTCACTATTGTACTTGACAACCCAATTGCTAAACAGAGGTAACATTCCTCAGGGGAAGAAACTGTAAAGGAAATCTTAAACTAAAACCCTCAGTACCCTACTCTGGCCCTATACTCCTGCTTCTCTAATTTCTGCTTTTTGAAAAGGAAATACTTTAAACAAACTTCTTCAAGTACTTATACACATCGTAGGCTTCCTGACACACAAGACTTCAAATTTTACTATCTTAGGCAGAGGTAGTCTAATGATATCAGCTCAGATGTGATCCTAAGTCCGAGGGAACTGTTGATGACCTATGCAGCTACAGCTGTGAATATTATGCTCTTTTCTTCTCAGTGAATAATTCTAAAGTGAGTTTAATGCCTAGTATTAACTGAATGGGAAAGTAAAATTAAAAAAAAAAACAAACCAACTTGTAACTGCTGATGAGTCACATGCTACACTCCAGGATACCATGTCTCACTCCTTTTTAAACTCCTCAGAGTTCCTTATACAAAAATGTGATTATTTCTAAGAATAGCCAGGGAAAAGCACTCCATGTCTCAAGGTAAAGTTTCTGGCGTGAGTGGAAGGAGCATGACATACAGCCACTCACTACCTTCTCCAACAGACACTTAAGAGTATTATTCACTTCAGCTGTGTAGAAGTTTTCCTTTTTTTTTTTTTTTTAATTTTTAACCAAGAGAATTCTGCTCTGTATATACCAAAAAATAAAACTGTTGAGTCCAAATGAATGGAAAGAGACATTCCCTCTTTCCTGAAACTCACTAAGACAATTTTTAAAACATGACTGAGTTCTAAATGATGACAGTAAAACTAAAGACAGTCTTAAAATAGCCACATAACTCTGGACTTTGCCAATACTCCTTTGTATCACCATGCTAATTTCTCCTGTAGGCTCTGTCAACATCTTGGTTTCCTTCCACTTTTTCTACTTCTCTGACAACATTGCTTTTGCTGAGTTAGTTGCTGATGAGGCATCTGACCCCCACGTACCCTTCAAAAAACCATTCAGTCCAGCTGTTATGAAACCAAGAGTGGCTCAGAACTCATTAATGAGGAGGAAGATGGGAGGGGACTATGACTGACATTCACACCCTTTCACACATAAGGAAGTTTAAAACAAATTAAGTCACACTGTTAGTAAATAGCAAGGCTATGCACAGTTTATTTTTAAAACAAAAATAACTTGATTGTTTTTTCTGAATATAAAAGTGATTTATATTTATTGTAAACAATATTGATACAAAGCTGATCAATATTAATGAGAAAGTAAAAATCATCAAAATGATAGCTCTGTTAAGATTTTGAGGAACAACTGTCCAGATCATTGTACCATACATAAATGTTGTGTTGTTACTCATGACTGTTTTGCAATCTGATTTTAATATAATGCATGGACTTCTTTTAATGTTAATACAAATAGATATGTATTTCACTATTTTAATAGTTTCTCATTCTGTTATGTAATGTAGTAATCAGTAATATAGTGTAATGTAATAATCGTCAAACTAGATACCGTTATTCTTATTTTATAGATTCAATCTTGAATTGCTTGTCTTATATTCTAGAACAAATTCCTAAAAGTAGAATTAGTAGGACAAAAGATGAATATGTGAAGTTTTTTATTATATCTTAACTACCTTCTAGAAAGATTGTGTTAGTTTATGCCTCACATTCACTTTTACCTACATACATTTTAAAAAATATTCAGTGATGTCTCATACTGAAAAAAAGACTACGGAATGCCTTCTAGAATCATTCAAGAAAAACTTGTCTTGGGCAAATCTCATGATATTGTGCTGTCTATATTCTTTTCCTGGCTTGGGATATGAAATTCGGGGACCTAAATATCTATTATACACTTAATTACCAACTTTAAGTATATATGTATATTTTTAAAAAGTCTTGTCCCTTTATACTTGCCCTTACTAGGAGATCATATATTACAACAAAACGATAACCCAAAAGAAAAAAAAAACACGTAGACTTTTTAGAGACCCCATGCAGTTCAGGAGTGAAGTAAAAAACAGAGAGAAGAAGCAGCAGCAAGACTGGAACAAAGGCAGATTCACAGAAAGAATAGCCTCCACATTTATAGTCTTTTGGACCCCCAAAGAGCTCCTCTGACATTAGAATACTCTTTTCATCTTATTACATCATTTGCATATGCTATTTAGAGATTCATTCAGGCAATAAATATCCCGAGAGGCAGAAAGGGAATGGGGATTAGGAACTTCTCCTTGGTAGGTGTGGAGTGAGGGTAGGAAAAACAGTAATTAATCTAGAACATGGAGGATGTATTTTGGGAAGAAGAGCCAACTGGTAGGAAATTAAAAGGTAGGAGGCACTATGGTATAGCAGGAAAAAAACAGGGGCTTTGGAAATCGACTGCAGTTCACATCTGCAGGTCTGTTCTTGTCCACTGTGTGACCTTTGCAAAGTTATTAATTTTACTTCTAGAGCTTCAGTTTTCTCCTTTGTAAAAGGAAAGGGATCATGATATGTAGGATCTTCTTTTGCTCAACCATTCTTATCAGACCTCATTCGACAAATAAAGTCTAGAAATCATTAAAACAGTCACAATTTATCCAACAATTTCTAAACTTTAAAAAATAAAATTATGAATCCATTGTATCCCACATCATACAATTAGGATTAGAAGATAACTTTAAGGGCCTAATTAAGGCATAAATACTTCACAGAAAAGTGGGCAGATCTGTTATGTCAACTTTGTCCTTACTTGGTTCAGCTCTAGACTGGATTTAATACTTAAAATTATAACATATATTTTCAATATTCAAAATAAGCAGGAGAGAATGAGTATTATTTTTTCAATTTTAGTTACAAAGGTTAATTAAAATAAAACAGAATTTTGACCTACATTTCTATATCTACATGATATTATTTTAAGTCTTTAAAAGTGTATCTTAAAAAATAAGCAGTTAACATCAAGCCCAAACAAATTACAGTTGATCTTGAACAACATCGGGGTTAGGGGCGCCAACCCCTACAGTCAAAAATTCACATATAACTTTTGATTCCCCCCAAAACTTAACTAATAGCCTACTGTTGGCTTTATCAATAACATAAACAGTTAACACATATTTTGTCTTTTTTTTAATCCAGGCTCTTGTGTCATTGCAAACACATATTTTGTATGTTATGTGTCAGATACTGTATTCTTACAATAAAGCTAGAGAAAAAATATTAAGAAAATCACAAGGAAAAGAAAATGTATTCACTATTCATTAAGCGGAAGTGGAGCATCATAAAGGTCTTCATCCTTACAGTCTTTAGGTTGAATAGTATTTGTGTGCACAAGTTTTTATAAATTTTAACTTCTTATAACAGACTTGTATATATTTTATGGTAGTAAATGATTAAGTAGACTAGTATGTACATATATTTTATACATTCATGACATACCTTTTGCTTATTTATTTATTTATTTTTGACATTTCTAGGTTGTGCGGCTGGCTGTGAGTTTTTTCACATTGTCACAAATCTTCAAAAATTTTTCAATATGTTTATTGAAAAAGGTAAGTGGACTGTGCAGTTTAAACTTACGGTGTTTAAGGATCAACTGTATTTTAATAAGCTCAATGTTAATGTCCTATTGCAAAATTTTGTCTGATATAATTATGAGATCTGTCATAATCTGTTTCCTTTAATTTACTAAATTTCTCATTAATGGTAAAGTAATTGAGGACATTAAAGTAAGTATTTATGTTATGAATGTCTCAAGCTTTTTCTCAACTGCTTAATCTGTTTCATTGAACCCAGTGACTTTGTTGGTATTAAAAATAAATATATTTGACATTTTAAATCACTGATCCAGCATCCAAATATCTAAGGGTACTTTCATATCTGCATAATCTGAGATAAGACAAGTAAAGGAATCCAGGAGGATTATCAATAATTTCTACTACTTATAGAATTTATTACATGTAAGTTATTGTATACTAATTATTAAATTATATAAAACTAAACAGATACCATTTATTCTACATAGCTACTATAAATAATTTCCTCAAATAACTGATACATTCATTTATTCTCCCAAACCAAATGGGACTGAACTACATTAGATTGGAACATTGAGGATTTCCACTTGCTAGGAAGATTATTTTCAAGAGAAAGAGATAGACTTATTTGACTTTAATATCAATTAAGTAGCATGTACTTCTTCCAAAATACTCTAGAGAGAAAACTGCAGTGGTGTTATGCAGATTTGCTGGCAAGAAAGCCTTATTTCCTACCTAGAAGGCTGACTGTCAGGCCATCCCGGATAGGCATCACTAAAATGGTTTTAGACAGTATCAAGCCTCAACAACAGAACAGAAGCCTCTGCAACAGAAAGATACTCCAGAATGCAACCTGAGCCACAGCTGCCTTCTAAACAGCTTTTCTTAGAATTAGAGTACTAAATGTTCTTTCCATTATTTGTTATTCTAGTCTTATAAATTCCATATTTAATATTCACTGATTCTACCAATGGCTCATTTTTAGTAGTAGCTAATTGTATCCACCTGAACTTAGAAATGAAATGTGCTATGCTCAGCGGTACAGTGAATATTAATTGTGGTATAGTGCCCTCTTTTACCCAAATTAAAAATACATTTGTAGATTTGGGCTAAACATCTGATTTTAACCAAAAGAAGTCTAAACTTACATAATTTTTTTGTTTTTTGGTTAGGTTATATAGGAAGTGTGCTTGCATGCATTTGCATGAGTATGTATGTATAAAATTCTGGAAAAGGGAAATGAAATTCAGGAAAGATTTTATTGTATATAGGATATATACTCGTTAAATATTGTTAGCTCAGAGCTTAGCTTCAGCTTGTATACGAGGATCAACCTGTATGTAAGAAATGGTAACAAAACTTCAAATATTGGTAACCTATTTGATACATGCTACTACCATGGCATCCAGTTTTTTGAAAATTAAACTACCAATTTTGTGGGTATATGAAGTAAAAAAAGACTGATGCTGGTGATATGGCATCAAATGCTGGAAGGTTCTAGTAAAAACTCTGTTGGGGAGGTGGGGAAAGTACCTCTTGCAACATCATGACACTTTATAATATGATTTTACTGTTAAGACCTGAAAGTAACCATATAACAGGCACTTGCTAAGCATTTTATATGTACCATTTGATTTAATAATATAACAAACCAGTGAAGTATTTTCAATATCCTGAGTTTACACATGATAAAGTTAAGTCTAAAAGAAGCTAAGTAATTTGACCAAGGTCAAACACATTGAAAGAGGAGTAGTGTGGATTTGAAGGCTGCACTCAGATCCAGAGGCCTAATCATGGTGTATTTCCATGCAAATGGTTCTCTAGGGGAAAGCACTTTTGCTGCCTCCTATAATGCAGATAATCTCTTTAAACTATCTATCTATCCATCTGTCCATCTATCTATCTACCCACCTACTTTAGTTTGGACTACGCGCGCGCGCGCACACACACACACACACACACACACACAATGTATGCATATCAACTTTAGTTTGGACTAAAACTGCCATCTGTGGCTTACTCGTTGATGCATAACTCACACTTGTACTAAAAAAAAAAAAGTCAACCGATATCCAAATTTGATCATTGCCCAGCTAAGGCTGGAAGCCAACATTCCCTACTTAGCTAAGCTCCTTTCAGTGGAATTTTCATATGTTCTTATGATGCTTATTTTGCCATTATCTTCTGAGGGTACCTAAAAACAAATAAACTAAGAATGTTTCAGTTCTTTGTAAATAATAAATCCTCAAAGGCAAAGGACAAAATGTAACAACTAAAACAGTTAAGAAAAAGGTGGGTGGTATGTGTAGGGGGTGAATAGGCAGAAGGTTTCATCTTCCATCTGAGGGTCTGGGTTGTGTGTAGGTAATGAAAAAATAAACTGAGAGGCTACTAATCAGGACAACGTAAAAGAAAAACTTTGGGTAGGTCCTAGAGGCTGTTAAAAACAAGTAACTGGAGAATAGAGCTAAGGTAATAGAAACTAGGAAATGAGGGATGAGGCAAGAATAATCCATATAGAAAAAAGAAGGTATCCTTCCTGACCTCACCTATTTGTTATTTTACTGAGTAATACATACTCATGGTAAAACAGCAGCAACACCAAATAGTACAGAAACGTATATGTGAAAAGCAAATTCTTGTTTCCTTCTTCAATCCATTAATTTCCCTTTGCAGAAACTATTTTCTTTCAAATATTTTCTATGATTAGATAGATACATCTAAGCCCGTCCATTAAAAAAAAACCAGCAGAATGGGATTATACTTCCTTGTTTATAATCTGCTGGTCACAAATATATCAGTCTCTGCCCACAGTGTCTTAAAGATACCACTTAGTAACTGGATAACCATAGGTTTCCTCTACTGCTGCACACACGCCACGCACTCTCCCTGTCCCGAAAAATTGTCTTCCATGAAACCAGTCCCTGGTGCCAAAAAGGTTGGGGCCTGCTGCTCTACTGGGTTCAGAGAACAGGTGGGCAAAGTGTTCTTAGTGATGTAAGGTAATAGGATTTTTCAAGATTAATCCCATTTTATTACTCATTAGGACCCTAGAAACAAAATTATGAGTTTAAGTAAAAAAATTATTAAATGACTGAAGATTTCTAGACATTTACTTCAAATTGTAAACAATGTAACTAAAAGTTTTGAAAGACCATTTACTCTTAGCTACAGCTAATTCACCTAAAGACGGTGCTTTGCAAGTTGTGTGTTATGACATCTCTATACAAATGTAAGTACTTCTGATCTGTTGGACTAGGTGCTATGCATCCAAAGGTCTGAGGCTCTCTATGCTCTCAGACACCGATTTCTTCCCACAGTTCTTTTTCTGTCTTTCAAGCACTTTCTAAGGCCTTTTCTACCTCATCAACAAAACTGGCATTTGTCACAGAACATTCTTCTCCCCTGACCAAGCATGTCATGGAAAGTTTTAAAAACAGTTAAGATAGGTATTCTTACCTTGGGGTTCCTGGATGAGTGTCAAGGGATTGGTAAGCAGGTTGAGAATGAAAACAAACTTTATTTATGTACATGTGCACTTTTATGGGAGGATGGTCTTTAGCATTAACAAATGAATGTTAAGAATTACTGGTATAAGAGTATCTTGGAGACTGGGAAATGAAGATAATAATAAACTATAAAAATTAAGCTCATTTGCTGGTAAAATTATCTTCTGAGTACAATACTGAATAATGTATACAACATTTTAACTTTTTTGGAGACACTTTTAGAACAAAAAGTAATAACGCTAATAGGAGAGGCACTCTCTTAACTTACCTCTACTTATTTGACTCCCCAGATTTAATCTCTGTTCTATGTTTCCTCTGTCTTCTATTGTGATATTAATCACAGAATGTCTACCATGATTTGACAGGCAGAAGTTGTATTAAACAATAGGAAAGGAAATTAAGTTGGAAGATCAGAAAATTAGGGTTGGCGACAATATGGAAAAAAGGGAACCCTTATACACTGTTGATGGGAATGTAAATTAGTATAGCAATTCTAGAAAACATTATGAAGGATTCTCAAAAAGTAAGAGACAACTATTATATGATTCGGCAATCTCCCTACTGGGTACACAGCCAAAGAAAATGAAATCATTATGTCAAAGAGATAACTGCACTCGCACATTCACTGCAGCAAGGGGCCCCAGAGCCAACTTAGGCTGCTAGCCTGGGCTTCAGAGTCACAGCCGCAATGGCCAGTTAGTCGCAGAGCATCTAGCAGCTGCTGCGGCCCGGAAGCAGGTCACTGAGAAGGTGTCAGAGGCCAGTGAGCTGAAGAACCAGTGGCTGAAGCAGGCCAAAGCAGCCAGGCTGAAATTAAACAGTACTGCCTGCAGAGGGAGAAGGAGTTCAAGGCCAGGGAAGCTGTGGCCCTGGGATACCATAGCAGACGCAGCACTCAAGTGGAGAAGGAAGCCCAGAACAAGATGACCATTCTCCAGATCTACTTCCGTCAGAACACAGATGAAGTCTTGGATAATCTCTTGGCCTTTGTCTGTGACATCTGACCAGAAATCCGTGAAAACTACCCCATAAATGGTTAGGAGAAGAAGAAAAAGTGTCTGTTCCATGGATTGGCATTTTAGATGCCCTTGTGGAGTATGAAGCTTTAGCAAAGCTCGAACTTTGAAAGGCATTAAATTATTTCTGTATATTATTTAATAGGTCCCTTCACTTTTTTGGAGAGTAGAAAATCTAGCTTGTTTATACAGATTTAGAACTCACGTAAAGACTTCATCTTTTTACCTCGTATCTCTTAGAAATTTAATGGGTATATGTTATCTGTTTTCCTTTTAGCTCAAGCACCATATATATCAATGTTGGCTTTTTCTTTCTTAGATCTTTCTTTGAAAAAGGAAAGAGATTAAGTAACTTTTTTCCCTAACACTTTCTTGAAAGTCAGAGGCTTTATCAATGAAAAAGTAGTAAATTGTTATTTGTAACCGGTGTGAAGTCAGCCTGGAAGTAGTCCATTTCTGCTAACGGTTAGAACACGAATATTAGTATAATTGTTTGGGCTGTTTTTAGTTTCTCTTAATCAAAATTACTAGATGACAGAATTCAAGAACTTGTTACATGTATTACTTGGTATACTGATAATCATTTAAAAGTAAAGACTCTGTCATGCAAAAAAAAAAAAGACATGGAATCAACTTAAGTGTCCATCAACAGACAAATGGACAAAGAAAATGTGGTGTATATATAGAATTGAATACTATTCAGTCTTTAAAAAGGAAATCCTGTCCTTTGTGACAAAATGGATGATCCTGAGGGACTTTAGGTTAAGTGAAATAAGCCATGCACAGAAAGACAAATACCACATGATCTTACTTACATGTGGAGTGTAAAAAAGTTGAACTCAGAGAAAGTAGAATGGTGGTTTCCAGAGGCTGGGGAAAGGGGGGTTAGGGAGGTGTTGGTCAAAGAACACAAAATTTCAATTAGACGAGTGGAGTAAGTTCAAGAGACCTACTGTATATGGTGACTACAGCTAATAACAATATATTGTATACTTGAAAATTGCTAAGACAATAGATTTCAAGCACTCTCATCCAAATTAAGTATGTGGGATAATGCATATGTTAACAGCTTCATTTATTCATTCTATAATGTGTACTTATATCAAAACATCATATATACCATAAATATATACATTTTTTACTTGTTAAAAAAAAAAAAACAGAAAGAAAGTTAGTCAGGGTCCTGGCAGGGATTTTGAAGACAAATCAATTTAGAGAATATTTCCAGAAGAGTTAAAAAGGTTAAGGTATGCTGAGGAACCAAAGTCCAGCAACTGCAGGAAGTGATTACTGCTTAGGAGCTGGAAGGAATAAGGGGAAGGAGAGAGTATTATCAAAGTCCAAACAAAGCTGAAGCTGTTGGGGAAATGGGGTGAAGGCTCAAAGGACAAGAGATGTAGTCATAAAGGGACACAGCCAATGCCAGCATTGAGCTTTTAGGGCAGGAAGGCAGTAGGAAAACATATCCTGATCTCTTTCACCTCCTACTTTCTAATCTCTTGTTGATACTTCCCATTGGCTGAACCCAGTGGAATTGAATCCAGGGCTATACAGTCCATAGGATGACCTCAACCTCCCTTATCCTCCTTATACAGACATTCACAGACAACACTAATAAAGAAGAGAAGAGATCTGGGAGTGGGAGGATATGAGTTGAATAAAAACCTCACACTGTTTCCCTCTGCTTTCACATCACAACAATCAACATAAAAGACTTTTGTGACCCCAAACTAGGTGGGGATTTCTCCCCACCACCAAGTTATCTATCGGTCAATTCTGCAGTGGACACCAGCTGGGTGGCTGTGAATTCAATTCTGAAACTATCTACACCTGAAGACAGCACCAGATCCCACAAGTTGAGAGCTGAGTCCCACCAAATCGAGCCCCACTTCAAATGCCAATCACAAGCTCTATGTTGTTTTACCTGTGCTTCTGGCCTACAGGCTATAAACTGGGGTTCCCATGACCCCCTCCTTAGGTTTGATTCATTTGCTAGAGCAGCTCACATAACTCAGGGAAACACTTATGCTTACCAGGTTATTATAATTGACATTACAAAGGATATACAGATGAAAAGGTGCACAGCACAAGGTATGGGGGAAGAGGTATGGAGCTTCCATGCCCTTCCCAGGCATGCTATCCTCTAGGAACCTGCATGTGCTCAGCCACCCTAGAAGCAATCCAAACCCAGTGCTTTTGAGGTTTTTATGGAGTCCTCATTACACAGGCATGAATGATTAAATCATTGGCCATCTCGCCTCCCTGGAGGTTGTGGGGTGAGCTGAAAGTCCCAACCCTTTAAACATGCCTCCTTCTTTCCTATGACCAGCCCTCATCCTGAAGATACCTATGGGCTGCCAGCCACTAGTCAATTCATTAGTATACAAAAAGATATCACTTTGAAGATTCTAAGGATTTTAGTAGTTATATGCCAGGAAACGGGGTCAAAGAACAAAAATATATTTTACAAAATCACAGAACAGAATAACCAGTACAATGAACTAAACAATGGCTATTCTTAATGTTGTCTGATAAGAATTACTTCAGTATCCTTTCGGAGAATAGTCCTAATCCTCTTCATTACCTCAAAGACTTTGGTACCTTCCATCCACCAAACCACTGATAGTTAGTTTTGTAAACTCTGACAAAACTTCTGGATGCAGAGTCTAGAGGTTAGCTACTGTACTGTTGTTAACTGCTAACATATAAAAATTTGGTCTTATATTACTTATCCAAGTCAGTGGCTAATTAAATAATTTGCTTACATAGGCCTGTTTTTTATAATAGTTTTGATATTGTGGTCTGGGTTTATAGTTTATAAGCCAAGAGGTTCCATCGAACCTGTTCCTTCCTTGTGCTTTTGGTATCTTATTTAAGGATCTACTGCCAAATTCAAAGTCATTAAGATTTGTCCATATTTTCCTCAAAGAGCTGTTAAGATATTTAGCTGTTATACTTAGGCCACTGATCCATTTTGAATTAATTTTGTATACGGTATGAGGAAGGGGTCCAACTTCATTTTTAGCACATGGAAATCCAGCTGTCCTAGCACCATCAGCTGAAGAATTTATTATTTCCCCAAGGGTCTTGACACCCTTGTCAATATTCAGTTGGCCATATATTTATGGGTTTATTTCTGGACTCTTAACTCTATTTCATTGGTCTACAGATAATCTATCCTTATGTCAGTTTCACACTGTTTAGATTATTGTAGCTTTGTAGTAAGTTTTGAAATTGAGAAGTCCTCCAACTTTGTTCTTCTTTTTCAATATTGTTTTGGCTATTCAGGGCCTCTTGCATTCCATATGAATTTGAGGATCGGCCCTCCCATTTCTGCAAAAAATGTCACTGAAATCTTGACAGGGATTGCATTGAACCTGTAGATCAACTCTGGGTAGTACCTACAAGTCTTTTAATCCGTGAACATGAGATATCTTTTCATTTATTTAGGACTTCTTTAATTTCTTTTGGAATGTTTTGTAGTTTTTAGCATACAAGTATTTAACCTTGGGTAAATTTATTGCTAAGCATTTTATTTTTTTGGATGATAATGTAAATGGAATTGTTTTCTTAATTTCATTTTCAGATTGTTCACTGCATGTACAGAAACACAACCAAAAGTAATCTGAGTGCAGCCCATGATACAGTATAGCCAGGATGTGATTTAGCATTTGAGGGAATACCCTATTGCTTTTATCTAGAACAGTTAATGCAAAAGTGACCTAGTAGCTAATTTTCAACAGAATTCTCTAGGGTATTTTAAGCCTTCATTCACTATTTTCTTCATTTATTATTTTATAATTCATTTTTTTCACTCTAACATGAGTTAAAAGACTCACTGCTTCAGTATCCTATGCGTCCAGGAGGATGGCAGTTAGGATATGCTTGGTTCAACTACCATATTGAAGTAGACTTTTGTGTGAACTTCATTTATTGCATAACTCTACTCATTTACTGAAATTATTCAGTAAATGAAATATATAAGAAAGCCAAATTATCTACTTGATTCCATGAGATAAGCAAGAGTAAATAGCTCTAGCAAATTTCCCAATACTTTTTATTAATTCTTTTGCAGCAAATCCTGACTTCAGAAACATTTACAAAAGGATGGATGGAAAATACAGTGACGAATAACTGACTGTATAGCATAATAGAAAAAACTACTGTCAGATGATAAAAAAAGAATTTGTAAATTGTATCTCACATAATGGCATTTGGGGACAGGGATTAAAACTTCCCATAGGGGTAGAGGGGACAGACAGGGTATTTGCTCTAAAACACCACCATACTGGACCTCTTTACCTCACAACACTTCAATATGTCTTTCTTGCTGCTTTTTAGGTTTTCTAATAGCTATTCCTGGATATCACCTATTGAAGCAGATTTGAATTCCAATTCAGAAAGTAAGGAGCTGTATGGCTTTGCAAAATTAATTTAAGGTCTTCGAACTTCCATTTCTTCATCCACGGTTGTATGAGAATTAAATAAGAACATATATAAAGTATGCAGCATTAACAAGTGTTTTCTTGTCAGTTATATTCTACTTCATCCAATAAATAAGCCAGAACATAAAAAATAGGCACACCTGTGGAGAGTCTTTATACAAAAGGATATATGGGGAAAAGTCTCATGTTACATTCCAAATACAATTGGTGGAAAGGTCAGATCATGCACAGACATTTTGGAAAGCCCTCTGAGTGCCAACCAAGCAATATTTCCTTAAAAGCTAGATTTGATTGTTAGGTCATTAGGAAACCATGATTTAAGCATTTTATATCCTAACGCCATCACTTGTTACTGTAAAGATATTTCACTATATTTAGTTAGCTTTTAGAAAACTCATTGGGGATTTTGGGAAACAGGCTCCTAGTTAGCATTTTCAAGTAGGACATCTGATTTTCTAGGATGTTAAGTGTCAGACAGGAGTTGCCTGAATAATAAAAAGGTAATTTAATTTGCTGTGACTATGAAAGGCTTGCCCTGTAAAGATTATATAGGTGATGATTATAATAATAGAAGTTAACGCTCATTAAGACATTATCTATTAAATGATTTATAAACATCATCTTATGTAAGCATCATCATCTATGAAGTTTGTAGAGTTGTCCCTCAGTATACACAGTGGATTGGTTCCAGGAACTTCCCTCCCACCCAATAACAAAATTCGTGGATGCTCAGGTCCATTATATAAAATGGTGTAGTATTTGCATATAACCTATGTACATCATTCCATATAATTAAAATCATCTCTAGATTACTTACAATACCTAAAACAATGTAAATATTATACAAATAGTTGTTATACTGTGTTTTTAAAATTTGTACTATTTTTATTGTTGTTTTGTTATTTTTTATTGTTTCTTTAATTTTTTTGATCCTAGGTTGGTTGAATCCATTGAAGTGGAATCCACGGATATGGAAGGCTGCTTGTATCATGTATTACTACAATTTTTTATATGAGACAATATTGCCAGGGTCGAACAGCTACTAAATTGAGGTGGGATCTGACCTAAGACTGTCTAATTCTGAAGTTCATGTGTTGCTCCATGAATTAATATAAATATATTGGAGACTCCGAGGCCCCCTGAGTGCCCGCTTTGCCTATAATCTTTATAAATCTATAAAATTATACCTTTGTCTCTGTGTATTCTTTTATTTCCATTATTTTCCATTTTTCTATTATTTTCTTATCCCTTGCAACTCTACCAAAGGGACCTGGTTTTTTGCGGGGAGCACTGGCCGCGCTCCCTGTATTCATGGTCTACTCCATACTATTAAACTATAATACTTATATATATAACTGTACTGCCTGATAGTCTGGAAAATCATAATCTTGAATAAGACGAAACTGATAAAATACAAATAAAATAGCAAAAAAATACAAAGCAAATATTACAATCTAGTGAAGACAATGCCCTGACATATTTATTTATGATATATATATCTCAATAGGCATTGACTTATTAATAGAGAGGGAAAAAACTTGAATTTCTTGACAATTCTTTGCCTAGTCCCACAAATATAATACTGATAAATATGCTACTACTCCCTCTCCAGTGAGAACAGGACCACTGATTTGTGGTGATTGCCAATTTCCACTGTATAATACTCCCCCATGGCTACTAACTGTTTAAAAACTGACTTGCCACATTCTTGAAAGTTCAAAATCAGCTCTTACAAACTGGGAAGAGAAGTTCAGGCACATCACTGGGTCTAACTCTAAATACATCCAAATGAATACATAGTTTTACTTGAAAAACAGCTTTAAGTGATGACTGCCATCTCATGTAAACATTTTCTTTAAACCCCTATGAGATATTCATGATTATAGCATGTGGCATCCCTCACATAAGGTAAGGAATGAGTCGTTACAAAGTTTCCTACAAGCAAAAGGCCCTGTTAAGAGGATAAAAAAACAACCTACAGACTGAGAAAATATTCACACACCCTACATCCAACAAAGGATTTGTATTTAAAATATATAAAGAATCCTCAAAACACAACAGTAAAATAAGAAGCAATCCAATTAGAAAATGGGTAAAAGTAAAGAACAGACATTTCACCAAAGAAAAAATATGGATGGCAAATACGCACATTTTAAAAAGTTTAACATCATTAACCATTAGGGAAATGCAAATTAAAATCACGATGAGATATCATCACATACCTATTGGAACACCAAATGCTGACAAGGATGTAGAGAAATTGGAATTCTCATACATTACTAGTAAGAATATAAAATGATACAGCTACTCTGCATGACAGTTCGGCAGCTTTCTAAAAAGAACTAAACATGAGTTTATTATATGTAGTAGGCAGAACAATATACCCTTCCCCCACTAAGATGTCCATATCCTAATCCTCAGAACCTATGAATATGTTGCTTAACAAAGAAAGGGGAATTAAGGTTAGAGATGGAATTAAGGTTGCTGATCAACTGACCTTAAAATAGGGAGATTATCCTGGATTATCCTGGTGGGGCAAGTGTAATCATAAGAATTACATTACATAATATTACGTAGGTTTAAGAGTAGAAGAGGGAAGAAGAAAAAAATCAGTCACAGGAAGATGTGACCATGAAAGAAAGGCAGAGAGAGATGCAACACTGCTGGCTTTGAAAATGAAGGAAGGGGCCACAAGCCAAGGAATATTAGGTGGGACTGGAAAATGGAAGGAAACAGATTCTCCCTAAAGCTCCAGAAAGGGAAACAGCTTTGCCAACACTTTGATTTTGGCCCAATGACTCCCATGTTGGAGTTCTAACTTACGCAACTGTAAGATAATAAATTTATGTTGTTTAAACTTCTAGTTGTGGTAATTTGTTATAGCAGCAATAGGAAACTAATGTATCATGTGATTCGGCAATTGCACTCTTAGGCATTTATCCCCTCAAAATGAAAACTTACATTCACACAAAAATCTGTACATGGATGTTCATAGCAACTTTATTCACAATAGCTAAAAACTGGAAACAACTTAATTGTCCCTGGATAGGTAAACAGTGAAACAAATCAGGGTAAATCCATACACTGGAATACTACTCAGCAACAAAAAAGGTACAACTATTAATACATACAACTTGGCTAGATCTCAAGAACAACATGCTTAGTGATAAAAAGCCAATCTCAGAAGGTTACATACTTACTCCGTGATTGTATTTATGTGACATTTTTAGAATGACAAAACTGTGGAAATGGACACACATTAGTGGTTGCCCGGGGACAGAGAAGAGGGTGTATCTAACTATAAAGGAGGACACAGAGACCTTCTCTGTAGTAATCTAAGATGCAATGCTTTATCTTGACTGTAGTAGTGATTACATGAATCTATAACTGGAGTCAAACTGCACTGAACCACACACACAGAAACACATGAGTGTAGGTAAAAACTGGTAAAAACAGCATAAAGTATTTAGTCTAATTAACTGTATTGTACCAATGGCAATTTCTTGATTTCTTAGTTTTGATATTGTTCTTCAAATATATAAGATGTCATCATTGGGGGGAGCTGGATAAAAGGTTCATGAGATTCTATATACTATTTTTTTTCCACTTTATGTGAGTCTATGATATGTCAAAATAAAATAGGGGAAAAGGAAAAATGATCCACTGGGCACAAAATTAAGATAAAATTAACATAAAATCTCATCCTTTAAAATCTGTTTTATATGTTTGCATGTTTTTATATATGTTGAATAATGAACCCTATATTAATTTATAAATAAATACATATGTATATACTAGTGGTATATGCTAAAAAGTACTCATAGGTAGAGGCAATCAAAAAAGTTGAGAGCCCACTGCTATGAAGCATTATTTGCTTATCTTTTTCAGTGAAAAACAAAATGTAATATGGTATTCTGATATAATATTATCTCAAAAATATTGACTGTAGCATTAAATCACAAAAGCAAAATATACTAAAAATAAATTTTAAATAATGCTATAAAAAAATGGAGGTAAGGCACCAGCAATTCCGGTAATTACTAGTTTACACTGCTTCTTTCCAGAAAAGCCATCAGCAATCTTGTTACACTTTTCAATCGGCTGAAAAAAGACTTTGCACTTTCATCTAATTTATACATATTGTTATTACTATTTTGCACATTCTTATTTATTCTTTTTAATAATTTGTTACTCAGGATTAATTCTGCCAATAGTTTTGAAGGTCATAAGAACACATGAAGCTTAAACCCAAATTTTGCTCAGCAAGGTATGTTTACTCTACAAAACATACTTGAAGAGCACTGGGTATTACTTCATAATGATAAGAAAAATTCAAGCTTAATATAGACCACTTTGTTCTCAAGCAAATAGTCTATCCATCTAGGGATTGGTGTTTCTATTGCTTTTCTGAAAGCATACAATCTATGGCTTTGGAGTGGAACCTGGCAAATGTAGATTGTTGTTAAATATCAGCCAATCAACAGAATTATGCCATACTCTTATCTCCATATTTGTCAATTTGTAAGGCAGTGCTCTACAAAAAAAACTTAGAATAATTCGTGGAAATTTAGAATCTTAAGTGAACTTACAGTAAGTGTTTAACTGACTTAGAAAGTATTTGAAACATTTGAAGTCACTCTCTCAACACAAAGATGTTCACACTACAGCTAATACTGGTATTTCCTGATTTGGGAAAGAACATAGGTAAGGAAGATTAAATTTCAAATATGTGCTTAATTTTTTTTTGTTTTTTTAGCTCATTTTACTAAAGTTAATTCATTGTTTTTTCTTTGTGAATTAATAATCTTCCTCTCACGATACTTGGCTCCCTAAATTATATTTTTTAGAAGTTTTACTTTGAAGGTAGAGCATTCACCACAAAAAAAATATGATTCAAAATTGTGGAATGAGAAACTCATGTGAGGACATTGGATCCTTATTATTATACTGAAACTCAAATCCTATGATTTATTTACTTTTTGAAAGTAACTGACACCTTGTCATAGCTACCTTGCCTTGGAGAGGTTAAAAAGTTGTCCAAGTTCCAGACAGCAAAAGAACAGCCTCTAAACTGCCAACATGCAACATGCTTGGACAAGCACTTTCTTTTTTACAATGAAGTAACAGGCTTGCTTTCTCAGTGCAACCAAATTCGAACTATGAAAGGAACCACTCTAAACCATGAGCATCGACAAACTGAGAGCCAAACTTGTGGTATGCACAGGAGCACTCCCAACTGGGCAACCACGGGCAAACACAAGTTTTCTCTTCTAAGAAATGTTTTAACATTTACGTGTGCCCCTCAGGTACTCTCAGTTATGTCAATTCATTATCTATAAAGACTGCTAAAAATATGTGCTGATAAGTAGCACAAATTGCTGTCATGAACACAAAATTCCTTTGGGTTCCCCAGATAATATGCAGGAAGAATGGAGAAAATAAATGCAACTTCCTTCATAATTCTGAGGACCATATGAAATTGTTACAGTAGAAAACATATTAACACAGAATGTGGACTTTCCTTTTGGAAAACAGTAATCAGTGCTAGTGTTTTATTTATTCATTTTATTCAGGGTTGGGATGTATCAAAGTGCTGTGAATTTAAGTTCATCTCTGAAATAATCATATTATGTGTTGCTACATATCTCTTAGCTAAAATGTGGAGCACGGAAAAAAAATAAGTCCTTGCTCCACCTTATAAGTTATGAAAAACAAAGAAAAGCTGTAAGGACACAGAATTAAACAAAAGCAGTTCTATGCTTTGCAAAGGAATCTTAAAATATTTTTTAGTTTCTTAGAATACTGTTTTAAAAATAATTTAATACACTCATACATATCTGAAAAATTTAGTATAGACAGAAATCAAATCCTGGTTTAGGTAAATATTTCACAGAAAATAAGGACTAGATGGCAGTAGACATTTTTATATATTCTGCCACAAGCTTAGGAAATCTGTATGTAGGTTTGCATTTGTATGAAAAGAGATAAAACACAGAACTCTTCAGTATATCATTGAAAAGATTCCATTACTTATATCTAGTGCCTATGACAGCATTTATTTAAAATTTAAACATGAAAAAATTAACGTGGCATTATCTATTTAGAGCTATGTATCTATTTAGAACTATATACTGCTGTATTCCTTTCAAAAATTCAAAACGATGCTATCAACGATTCTGGAATTCACTCAACTTCTGTAGGTCATCTAAATTTTCCAAGTTCGTTTTTGCATAAAAGTCCTTTTGTATAATGTAATCATTAACATTATTTTATATTTAAAGCTCAGAGAGATCAGGATTTGGATCTGTTTTATGCCCCTAACCAGACTTTATATCTATCTGTATCATCTATTTACTGATCCAGAATGTCTATAACTCACACGGGTCAGTGGGTAGCCCTGATGTAAAGGAGTCTGTCCTCTCCAAAGAGGTTAAGCATAAGCTCTGCACACTGGGACTTAGCTCTCCTTCTAAATACCACCAAGTCTTCACCAATAGGCTCAAGAGGGAGCCTCAAACACTTGACCTTCCCTTCTCTACCACTCACAGCATCACCAGAACTATCGTGTCTTTAGTCTACCACGATTAATTTCATGTTGCCTTTGTCTATGTTATGTCAGTCTACCACAAGAGGCTCCAGAATTCCAGTTCACCCCGTCTCTTTTAGATTCTAATCCCTGCAAATGTCAATGCATTCCCTAATGTATCCTTCTCCCACTCTGCTCTTATTCTACTGCATAGTAAGTAACAGAAAAGATATTTTTAGGCTTGGGTTAAGTCCTAGCTTTAATTAAGGATGTCTATCTGAGAAGACACAAATTCAGAAGCCGATATGCAATTCTGAGTAAGAGGCTGATGAGACCTCTTCAAATGGGGTGGTGGTCTAAGCAGGGTTCAATCAGGTAGTCAGAGACTCAAAGGAGACAGAAACACTCTTCTAAGACAAACACATGCGAATGGTGCAAAATGGACACGTGATATAGGGAGAAGGCTCTGGACAGTTGTACACTGGATGCCTACAATTTGGTTTCTATTATGCTCTTAGTGTACCATTATGTTGGAGCCTTCAAAATTCCAGTTCCTATTAATTTTATTTAAATAGAATTTGCAGTTCAGCATTCAAAAACTCTTAATTTCTAAAGTTAACACTTTGCATTTTATTATACGTAAGTTCTTAACACCTACCTGCATCCTTCTTTACACCTCCATGAAAGTAAGGTACATAAGGTCATAAAAGAGAAATTAGCAGAGTGACATGAGGCAGCATGGTCAGTGAGCTTAATAGAGAATTTAATGTTTTTCCTTTTTTTAATCTCATTTGTTTTTGCAATACTTTCCACTTACAAATGCCTAAGTTCTCTTATCCTAGGGATGGATTTAAAAAGTAACAGAAATGGATACTAGAGATAAATAAGGACTATGCAATTATTAAAAAAAAAACACAAATTGGTTATTCATAGTATTTGAACAAACATTTTCTATAATAAGAGAACCAATTCCTCCCCCTCCCCAAACCGTTGTATGTCTGGATTTGTGGGTTGTAATACTTACTCCAAATGTATTTGGCTACTTGTAGTAAACTTTGGGTACTGTGAATGTAAAAGTATGTAAATCCAATGGTTTTAGACAACTCTTTCAAATGATTTATTATTGCAATGAAGACTTAGTATTCTTGCTTAGAGTTCTAATGAAAAACAAGAGGATATTCTTTTAAAGCAAGTACCACTGTTAATACTGATAACATCTTCTTTGAACTAAAGGACATTATTCTTGCCTAAGATTACTGATAATCTTTTCAACTTATTTTATTCACTATTTTATGTTTACCTAAGAGGTTTGGATTACCATAAAAATGACTCTTATTAACAATGAATAATAAAAAGACCCATGGCAAGAATATTATTGTAGGATTTTGGGAATGGAAATTATAGTGACACTGTTTCTAATACTATTAAATGGTAACAAATTTGGTAAGTCTTAGAAGTATGCTTCTGTAATTTTACTTTACTTTTTCTCATCCAATCTCTGTACCTAATTGTACCTGACCAGGAAATTGTACATAAATCAAGATCCTATTACATCATGTGCCACAGGAAATTCTTTAAAGTTTAGAAGTAATAGTCTCATGTGGAAAAATATCATATGCTTTTTCTTTTTTGTGTGAAATTCTCAGGAAAACTATGTTAAGTCACTTGGTATTTAAAGAAACCAATCAGTTACATGTGAAAGAGGTGGTCTGCACTTTAGATAAACAAAGCCTGCCAGATTCCATATTGGGAAGGAGTGTTGGTTTCTTTTCAGATCAGACTGGCTGTCACCACCAATAGTGACAGAAGAGTTATTGAAGTGATGCTCTACCTGTGATGACTGAGGGACACAGAGAGAAATCTTATCCCTAATACCTTGTATATATCACCACCATAAGAAACTTGTTATCTGAGCTTCGTTTTGTTTTTCTTTTCATTGAGGATTAAAATTCTTATCCTAATAATGTAAGTTCTTAAACTTGAATTTTATATCGATTTTGTAATCTAGCTTTTAAAAACATAACTTTATATCTTAGTATACATAAACTCATAATCCCTTTTTCTACATGTATTGTGTTTTTGAAATATCTGCTGAGATTCTTCCATCTAATACTAACTTTTAATTGAATCTGACATTTTTAATAGTTTTAAATATATTAAAAAAACAAAATTTGAAATTAATAATACTGACTTCACAGAGCTTTATATGTGTGGTAAATTTTGGTGTGTATCATATCAGTAAATGAGCGTCAACATAATTTAGAGCGCATTCTAAATTATCCTAGTAAACTTGGATAGAATGGAGGATAAAAAATAATTTCAAGAAAAGGGAAAATTGGGGATCAAGTCTTCTCTACGTAATGGAAAATGATTTATATGTTTATTTCTTTTTTACTTGAGTAACTGACATAATGTCTTAGTGCTGAGAGAGGTGTGTCAAGTACTTATGCTTTTGTTTTATTTTATCAACTTGTTTAACTCCCTCAGTCACTATTTGATGTTTTACAAACAAGGAAGGGAAAGAATGAATTAATGCAGGAATAAATGGAAGGATGAGGAAGAAATAAAGTTACTTGACTTGTATTTGGCTTATTTTCTCTATTTGCCATTTAGGAATAATAACATTATAAGGAGTATCCTGAAAGAAAATTGGTAATAGATAGTAATTAAGTAAAAAGTGTAATCCTGATTATAAGAAATCATTATTTTTATTATTACATCTACAATCGCTAGTAAGTACCAGTCTCATCCAAGAGTCCAGAAATTGTTTGTCATTGCCATAAAACTAGGAAATTTCATGTTCAGTGTCAACAATTTTGAATTAAGTATTTGAAAAGTGAAACATTACTCAAAAATCCAAATAAATGAATTCATTAATAATCGAAATGCAACCAAACTTTTGATATATTTCCTTTTTATCTTTTTGAAATTTTCAAACCCCTCAGATTTCCTATAAATTCATGTAATTTCATGTAACTCATTGCAACAGATTTGCTTTTCCTTATAGTGAAAATATGTTTTAAAAATGGCTCAAAGTTAATGTTATACTAAGTATTCCAAAGCAAAGATACTGTAAAAAAAAAAAATATGATTCAGGTTTCAAAGAGCTTTTTCTCTAGCCCTTATATCCAAACTTGCTTTCTCCCTGCTAACACTACTGTTTCTTTGGCAGGGAAGTAGATGATTGAAGTCATTTCGAGTAGTTGCTTAATAAAACCTTATGATTCAGTAAGTACAGAGAATTAACTACTTTCTCCCCCTAGGAAATAGTGGAAAGTATACTGAGAGACTGATGGAAGAATACTTTCCTTATTACACTGTACCTTTCCTTTCAATACACAGGGGACATTAGTTCTAATGCTATTAAGTCTCACTTTTTCAATGTCCTCTTGTCTTAAAAATGTTAAGTTTGTGTGTGGTCTGTTTCCAGGAATGATTGAGATGGACTATACATGTGTTATTTTTTTCTTATTTGAGTAAGTAATGACATTTCTATATTTCTAATTTTTTAAAGATGTCAAACTCTGGTTTAAGTTGTGATAAAAACATAATTTTTTATTTTATGTACTTTTTCACACTTTTGATTAAAAAACAAAAAGTATACTGCATATTAGATGCTAAGATCAATGTTCCTTGCTTTTACACTGACTTAGTGAACTTCTCTGGGAATTTACACCAGAGGATAGCTTCGCTGTGGGTTTCAGTCTTATTAAATGCTTTAAAATGTTAACTCATTTATTCATTGGCTACCAAACGAAAATTTCACTTTTATCTATGGTGCTTTAAAAGTAAAGCTTGTTATTATAATACGCAGCAACTAAAAGTTTATTAGGAATAATCTATAATAATAGCTTATCTGTAATCTTACATTCTGTGTACATTATAGGTCAATATTTCATTTGGATAAATATAAAAAATCTTGTACACTAGGGTAGTGTTTAAAAAACAAAGAAATTTTAAGAATATTATTTTCAATTTCCTAGATACTTCCTGAGTGTACTGAAATCTGGAATATTTATTTTAAAGTTGGTAGCACTAAGGATGTTAATGTTTACTTGTATTAACAATAGCCTTACTGAAATCAGTATCAGGCAGAGTTTAGCTTTAATGCTTCAAGTTGGGTTGTTCTCACTGTGCTAATCTGTAGCATTTATACCTCTGCCCACAAAACCATGTCTCAGCAAAGTTTACTAGAAGCTTCAGGTCTCCAAGACCTCTTATATTCACATGGAGTTTATTGGTATTCTCAGAAGATTTAAAGGTATTCAACGATTGTGTAAGCAAAACATTTAAAAATAAAGAAACAATGCGCTTTTTCAGATATGCCTAGACTTATTTATTCACATAAGTATCTTAGATATATAAAGCAAATATTCTGTTATGTTATAATTTATGTTTAAAGTTATTTTAAAATATACCAGTTCATTTACTTGATAGACCTAATCAAAGGCAGAATAAAAAACTAGATTTGGATTTAGGAAGAAAAATATATTGCTTAAAAAATTAAATGTGCTTAATTCAAATAGAGCTAGTTCAAAATTAAGGGTAAAAGAAATTGAATTTTTACATAAGCAAACAATATTTTAGTTAAATGCTGGGTAGTTATATTTCTGATAATGAGAATCTAGATAATTTGAACAAACACTCCTGCTCAGAATAAGCAGAAAAATAAGAGAAAACAATCTAATTGAAGGAATCAGAGGACCAATATGTAATAATGGGGCCAGGATCTGGCAGAAGAAGAACTATAGAGATGAGTACAGGATTTAGGGCAGCTCTATTTCCTGGAAGAAGCTAGCGAGGAACAGAAAGTTAGCTGCTCTTTTAATAGACTTATGGGTCTAAGAGGAGAAAAGTTGGAAGCAAAGTCCACTAAGAGGAGAATCCTGGTAAAGACCTTAGGGGACCACAAAAGACTACTTACTGCAGTGATGCAGATGCTCGATATCTGCATTGTTCCACAAAGTAGTCATGAAATTACGGCGGCTACGGAGCACTTAAAATGTGGCTAATATGAGACTGAGGAACTGAATTTAAATTTTACTTATTTTTAATTAATTAAAATTTAAATAGTTACGTGTGGCTAGTAGCCTCCATTATTAGTGCATTTCTGCACGAGAAGATATAAGCATGTCCACTGAACCACTGAATGTTAGGTCAAAAACTCCAGATTGGCTAAGGATGTAAACATAAAAGGTAAAACTCTAAAACACTTAATAGAAAAATATGATTTTGAGTGTACAAAAGGATTTCTTTAAGAAGACATAAAAAACCCAGACCAGAAAGGAAAAGACTGATAAATTTGATTAAAGTGAAAACTCTCCTGTAGTAAAAGACCACATAAAACATACACAAAGAATAAAGACAAGCAGTAGGACTGGGAGAGGACACTTGTAATACATATAACTGACAAAATATTAGTCATCAGAACACGTGAAGAACTACAAATTAATAGGAAAAAGACCACTTCTCATGGAAAACAAAAAAATGGCAAAGGATATTCTTAAAGTTTTAATCCTACCTTTCTTATCTGAATACAACAGGTGATGGGTAGAGATCTCTGGAAAAGGGAGAGAGGGGGAAACAGGGAGGGAGAGGGAGACAGATATGGATACCTGAGAGGATGAAAATATAGAGGAGAAAGAAATATGAAGATAAAAATATCAAAATACAATTTTATTACTGGAAAACATAACTTACATATATAGTCACAAGAGTTTAATATTTCACCTCTGCATTAGATGCAGCCATCTACTCAGTTGTATGAGCTACCTGCTCCTTTTCAGGGACAAAGCCCTCCCTGAAAGCTTATGGCGTGGCAGAGTCGGCACGAGAGAACCTCTCTGTCTCCAGGTAGTTCCAAAAAGAAAAAAGAACCCATTGTGGGTTTAACTGCACATGCTCAATTCCTTTACCCAAAGCAACCAATCAGTTAAGACATTCCTTTTCACAGAAGTGATACTTAACGTTGTGGAGCTGGCAATATTTGACAGTAGTATCTAAAGACAGGTTTATATTTCTTCTTCATGGTATTCACTTGTATTAATCAAAGAGTAATTTCACTTTTAAAGTAACTAAATGCATACAAACAATGCTCCTCTTCCAACCTTTACTTATCTGAATTATTCAGCGACCTGTCTGTAATTGATACAGTTCTACCAGAAGTTAGCAGTCCACAAAAAGAGCTTCCTAAATAGCGAGATGAGGGCATTTCTTAGATCAATGGGTAAAAAGTGACATCTCTGCAAAATTTTGCTGGGAAGCAGTTTTTAAAATCTCTGTACTCTTTCAGATAATTTTCAAGTAACAAATAGATGGAGGCTGTTTGTAGTACTGCAGTGAAAGGGCTGTACCCTAACTGTAAGCACTGATCTTAACACCTGATGCAGTGTTCACCTACAAACTGGCTTATCAACATTCTTCACAACATTCACACAACCAAATAGGGTACTGTATAAAAAATATGAACAACGAAATGCCCCTAACAGGACTGTACGGTATAGAAGTTGAAATTCCATCTGATAAACCTATCCATAGTAGCACCCGGTCTCCTTCAGTCCTAGTCAATTCTTCTTTTATTCCTGTGAATACCAGCATTATTAATCCCAGTCCACTAATCTATGAGAGGAAGTCCTTTCAGTGGAGGAGGAAGAGAAGAAGATAGAGATACCCTTCAGGCCTTTCTCATTCTGCTGGGTCTGTTAAACATACACAGGAAAGATGAAAACCTAACTAGAAAAGTGATACTTCAAAGTCCTCTATTCATCTCTGTGCAATCTGGCCATGACTATGAAATCAGATGAGGTTAGATACAGAAAGCATACTGCTTTATTTTTGCCTCAATCATTTGTACAAAGATGGAAAGCTGATGAAACAAAATGTGACACTTATTTTTCCGGAATTAATTCAAATGCTGGTAGAAGTCCAAAAGTGCTATTACTGAAGCAGAGGTATATTCACCACATCAACTGCTACACTGGTGCACACAGCATCATCAAGAACTTTTCTTTCTTACCTCTTAAACCTCTAAACCAATGTGCATTTTTAAAAAAAGAGAAGAATCACAGTATTGTTATAATATGGAGCTATTACCTAGGAACGGTGTATTTCTAACATTTAAATGACCTTAGGAAATGGATTAAATTAAAATTAACTTGGATCACACTAGTAGAAGCAATCCAGGCAGTAAGTCAGTGTAGACAAAGTGAAGACAGAGCCTAGAAATGAAGGCTGAGGCAGTGGTCAAAGAGAAGCCACGGTAGGGCACAGGAAACAAAGAGCAGGAAGCCTGTTCAGGGTATAGTCACCATGGATGGCCTGTCCTTAATATTTGTGTACAAAGGAAATAGTCTACCTTGTGGTTAAAAACTTGATCTGAGTAATAAGCCCTGTGTAATTTGGGGGTTAAATGGAGAGTTCTGTGTTTAGAATAGTTTGGAAAAGTCAAATTAAAGAAAAGCCATCTGAAGGACTCTAGTAGAAAGAAAAGAAGGCTTCTCTAGGAAACAATTTATGAGAAACTGAGTTATGGTACAGATCTGATTCCTGAGTTTATGCCCCAGATTGCCACTTATGGGAAATTTACAGATTCAAGCAGGTGATAAAGAATAAATAAAACAGAAACAGAAAATCACAGGTGAAAGGAGTTCCCATAAAAGGCAGGGAAATATGGAATAGTGAGAATAATGTAGAGTGGGGTTTCTCAATCCCAGCAATACTAACATTTTAGACTAGATAATTCTTTGTTTGGGGTGGAGAGGAGGGCTGTTCAGCGTACTGTAGGATGTTTAGTAGCATCCCTGGCCTGCCCAGTAGATGCCAGTAGTATTAATATCTCCCTCCAGTTTTGACAACCAAAAATATCTCTAGAGATTGTCAAATGTCCCCTGGGAGGTAAAATCATTACTAGTTGAGAACCACTGCTGCAGAAGAAAAGGCAATAATGTTAGATGTCATTTTTGCTTACCAGTGCTCTCTGTATTGAATTTTATAATAATTACTTACATAGTACATAGCACTTTTGTTGCATAAATGGTGATTTGTTAGTAGTCATACCACCAGATCACCAGGAGTCAAAACAGTGGTTCTGCTTTTGGTTTTAAAATGATCTATAAAATCATTTGGCATCTCCTGTGACATCTCTTCTTCTATCTTGAACTAATGCTGCAAATTGCAGAGACATTTAGCCATTTCTCATATCCTTACGTTTTGCTTCCTAAACTCGACTACAAGCTTTTTTGGAACAGAGAATCCACTACTAAGGTTGGCATAATGCCTCATTCATTGTATAAATTGTTTTATTTGCGTATACCGTTTAATATCTAATAAAAATAGTTTATTTGTTAATATGATTTAATACCATAAAATCCAATTTCAGTCTAGCCTAGATCTGGGTCACCTTCTTGCTTTGTCTTAACTTTGTTCCCCGATTCTCTGCAACTTTGTTTCAATAATCCTACCATGCTATGGTGGATATGGTATACTCAGTAAATGCTTAACTGATGATCACCTACAATGTACATATAAATATGGGGTATGTGTTCCTGAACCCAGGGTATGATTACATTCACTGAGTTACTGATTCCTAACATGGTCATTTAATCTATGTATCAGCACTATTATACTGAGCATATACTATGTGCAAACCATAGTATACAGGTTAAATAGTTACAAAGATAAATAGACTTAGTCCTTGACCTCAGGGAGCTTATATTCTAGTGACTGGGACAGAATATAACAGAGATACGGTAGTACAAAGGAGGCAACCACCAATTCCATCTATGAGTTGTGAGAAGGTAGGGAAGTTGCCTTAGGGAACAGAATACCTGTATTCTGTTTTATACAACAAGCTGGAGCTTGTCAGGAAGGCTGAGAGGGCAGAGCATGCCAGAAAGGGGAAATAACATGTGCATAGGCAAAACTACGGAGATATGTATACAAGTACTTTTCTGAACCAAAGGAAAGGGAGCATAAGGTTTAACTCTTGTTAAGTGGCTCCTAAAGGTCTTCAGAGCCCACCCTATGCGGTGAATTAGTAAAATGGAGAGAGACTATTAGGTAAAAATTTATTTGGGGACTTAGAATTTTAACATCTAATCAAGTGTTTTTAATAATCAAGTTTTTAATATTATTCTCGGGGTCCCAAATTTTTAAAAATATTCAACTAAAATGATGTATTTTTGAATAAAAACTAAGTATATTCCTGGTCAAAAGTAGAATTCAGCAATCCTAAGTAATACACTAGGTCACTCAGTGCACTTAATATTTTGTTCTATACGAGTGGTTTTAGCCATTTCAGAATGAATTTCGGAAATAACTACAGATGAAAGTTAATGCAAACAACTTCAAAAAAGTCCATACAAGTGACAAAAAACTTACAGAAAAAATGACTGTGAAGATTTGTTTCAGAGAGCACTGTAAACACAAATGTACACCATAAAAAACAGCAGTAAAAAAAAACAAAAGGTAGATGAGCTCTGACTTCTCCTTTTTATGGTCATTTATATTTTTTATTGACTGGATTTGCTACCTATTTCATTTACAAAGCAATGATAACAAAAGAGACACTTGGAAAATCATAGATGTGGTTTCCCAAGCCATTCCCATTTATATCTAGGCTCATCCTTTTTCCTCTTTTTTCCCCTCAAAAACCAGCATTTAGGGGTCGCTACAATGACAACCTAGTCTTTTAGGTAGCTCAGTCTGCCCCTAAGTTCCCATAGTACCATTCATCAGAGCTTTGCAAGTATAAAGCTGCAAAGCTATCCTCTCCATCCACCATACCTATACTCCCATTCTTTGAATGGCCAAATAGGGTATTGTCCTTTTAATTAAGGTACATTCTATGAAACACCCTGCAGGATTCACAACACACATGCTCCATCTCATATATGTTTAATTGTTTTACTACCCTGTTTATGAGTAGAGTTTTCATTATTTTCCTTTTATTATTCTAAGGGTCAAAGTTTTCCAGAATGAAATCTGGAAAACTACAAGTCATTACTGAAGATACTCAATAGGACATTCCACACAGAGTTCAAATTTAAAATGATGTATCTTTTACAAGTTACCAGATTGTAGAAAACTACACCTTATAAATCAGAAAAGCGTACATCATCGTTTAAGAACAAATGGCATCCAGCTTTGACATACTCACCAACTTCTATATGAACAGGTCATAGCTATATACTAAACTCTAAAAGCTGTCTTATGCAGAACATGATGATGCCAAATTGCCTCATTCTGAAGACACATTATCTTTAAAAGTTAAACTTCTATACTTAATAATTTTTATTCAATTGCTTATGTTAAAATCATCCCTTACGTCAATTATTCTGTAGTCACAATATTTATATTAGGTGACTCAATAACACTGTGCTATTATCAGTTGTAAACTAAAACAGAAACACATAAATGGTCTGTTTCCAAAATAATTCTTACATCAGGATTCCTAGACTAACAAATTATTAAGTATTATAATCTATGGAAATTTTGGCATTATATCCTCATTGTGAATGTGTAACTTTGAATGTTTAATCAGATTAACTGCTTAAGATTCAAAGTTCAGCACTTTGAATGATTTACTGTTATAATTTTGTCCAGCTTCCAAAAAAAACCCAAACAAGTAATTACCTATGTGACACCATGTTACATTCCATAAATATCTATGTTTTGACTTTACCTAACAAAAATCCCCTTGCGACATAACACAAGAAGATTTCTAATAATTAATAGAGGTCAATACAATACATATTTCTAAGTAACTTTTTAAAGTCTCCGTATAAAATGATTTTCTACAATTTGTTAACAATGGAACAGTAATGTAATTTTATCTTAGAAAATGAAAGTATACAAATAAGAACTTCTTTATATTTAAGAATAGAAGGTATCTTGCTCTGATGTACCTACCCTATTTCCTAAGTAACATCAGTCTTATTTTATTACGAGTTATAACTGTTATCTTTGAAGAAGTAAAATAAAGTGGTAGAAAAGAAATGAAATTTGAAACGAAACCTAAGTTAAAACCTCAGTTGTTCCAGGAATTAGCTATGCAAGTTTGAGCAAGTTACTTTATTCTACTTAGGGTAATGTGGTACATATTTAAAAAGTAGATATTCATACCTATATGCTCATGAAGTTGTATGAGCATTACATGAATTAATAAGTAAAACAGAGTCAAGGGCAGTGTCAAAAATAAGGCTGTACAATAGCTACTCTAGTTATTATTATGGCTTTTTTGATGTTATGAAGTTTTGAATACTATATAGATAATAATAAACTCTAAAATGGGCATAATAATATCTAACTCATAGGGTGACAGAATTAAAATTAAATGAGATAAACACATAAAGCAGCAAGTCTGAGTCTGAGTACTACTATTACTCCTAACTCTCCAGATACTTGAACTCAATGCTCTGTAAGAATCCATCAACCAACTCCATTTTTGGAAAGAGGTGAGCACCAAATGGGCTTAGCCTAAGTTTCATCTACTAAATAAAGAGGCAGCCTCAGAGGGGAGTTAGGAGACCAGAGTTTTAAGCTTGATTCTGCTTCAAACTAGGCCAAATTCATCTTATCAGTAATACAATGCTATAATTTATATGGCTACCTATGGGAATCTGATTTATCACTCTAACCAAAGAACCAATATTATTGGCTACTTACTAACGGTTTTTCATTGTCTATTTTCTCTTTAGAAATGATCATCCTAGACCTTACTGAAGGGATACTTTCTATAATATATAAACTGGTAGAAATTTAGTGTTTCAAAGAGAACATCCAAACTATTGGGCAAGTAATATTTTTAAAAGTCAGACCATACTCAGCATGGTATGACAAGTGAAACATAAAGCACTCTTATTTTTCATAATCTGACTTATTTTCTCAAAATATGGACAAACATAAAAGGCTAAAAATATATAAAGACCTAAGAATATGTAAGACTTTAAAATCATAGTGGTCTGTATAGATACAGATTTTAACAGAAAACAGATATATCATTTCTTTCTGGTATAGTATTTGAGATGGGATTTTTAAAGAAAACTAAATGTTTACTAAAATCAGTGTCTGTCTCTCATATTTTTACATACAACACTTCCCTTTACTCAGTTGCGGCTTTAGTTTAAAAAAACAGAATCAGGTTGGGGCTAATACAAGTCAAGCAGTGAATATTAAAAAACTCTGAATTCCTTCTTTTCAATTTTTTCTTTTACTGCATTAGGTTAGAATTCTAAATAGTTTTTGCCAAATGGTTATGATTATCCTCTTAGCGGCCTATTGGCGACATACATACGCATACTATTCTGTAAAAAGTGCCAAGTTGTCACAAGAAAACAGCAGAATGAAAATGACATAGCTGTATATTTCTATTAATAAAATGATGAAAATTCACATATTGCATAACTAATCTAATTTGGGATTATCATGAAATACATTTTTACTCAAATTCTATTCAAAAAATTCAATTTAAAATTCAAATTTAAATTTTTTTCTAAGGAATATAGGTATCTCTCAGAAAATAATAATCCAGTCATGCATAACAATAATAAACAGTGATTTAGTTAAGTGACTGTTACATACCAAGCATTTACATGTTATATTATCTCATTTAATCCCTGACAACCTCAATGAAATAAAGTTTTATTACCCATATTATCTTTACTTTTTTGAAGGGAGGTTAAAAAATTTCCTCAAATTCATACAGGTAGTAGGTAACAGAACCAGATTTCAAACTTGTATCTGTTTTACTCTAAAAACCATGGTATCCACTAGTTCTCAAACCTGGCTAAGTCTTCTAAAAAACACAGATTCCTAGATCCGACCCCCTCCAAGATTCTGATTCAGTAAGTCTGAGGCAGGGCCAGGAAATCCTTGGTTTTTTAAAGCTATCTGGTGAATCTGACGTATAGCCGATTTGGAAAGTGCTACGCTAGGTTATTCTGCTTTCTTCCCCCAGGAAACTGTGTATAACACAAAACCAAATAAATATGAGGAAATCCCTCTCAGATTTTTAGGGAGTTTCTTCCCCTGCCCCCACAGTTCAGCTTCCATTAACTAAAACACAGCTTTTTAGTATATGAAATTTGGTTTAAAGTGGCTGTTGTTGGAAATAACTGATTGGGGAAGGAAGGTTAAGAAAAAAGTGAACTGAGAATTAACTGTCTTTTAATTGAACAGAACCTATCCATCCAGTCCCAGGGAATATTTTTCTTTTCATTCTCCCATCACTGAAGAAAGAAATAAAGAGAACCAATGAAGAAATGGAACAAACACCTGTGGAGGATTTCTTTAATAACAAACTAAGAAAGAAAGGAAGCCAACAGTCTTAGACGGTAAGTATAAAAATGTAGTATTTATAGTTGATAGGTAAATGGGAACTTCTGATGCCTGGGCAGACTGAAGTCCAAGTCAGCAAATATCTGAGTGCCTACTATGTGGAAGGCACTATGTTAAGAGCTGGATTATCTATTATATATTCTAGACAGCATGTGATACCATTGGGTTAGCAAGAAAGGAACAATACAATCAAAACATAGCTGTAAGTTTTGGTTGGCAAAAGCTACTGTCAACCTCAAGTAACTATTCACTGGGTGTCTACTATTTGCCAGGTTAGCTATACTAAGAATTATTAGCCTTATTGGTAAGTGGTTTTTAAGTAAAAAAAAAACAAAAACAAAAAAACTTTCCTATAATAAAATTTATAAAGGGAAATTCACAGTTATAAAAGCATGTAGCTTAATAGAATAATTTCTAATGATGACTACATTTTGTGCTTTATAACAGCATTTTCAGTATCTATATTTCAATTAGAAAATAATGTAAGCCATTTTAAGAGGTAGGCAGAGAGTTAGTGTCATTTCCTCAATTTGATGAAGGGAAAATTGAAACTCAGAGATTCAGAGCTTGCCTGAGACCACACAGTCTAATAAGTGGCAAATCAAAGACCCAAATTCTGACATTCTGACACTAATTCACATGCCATATGGCTTGGCCCTAGATAATACTAATTTTGGCATTAATGAAATTTAATACAACCAAATTATTTTCTGTAATAAAGTATATATCTAAAATGAGAAAACAAAAGAAAATACGTAGGTATTTCATAGATTCTTCAGGCTGGAAGAGACTATTAGGTTAATCTTCATAAAAAGTCCACAAAAGGTGAGGTTAATCATACAAACTGTCCAACAGCACACAGTTAGTTTGGGGCAGAACTGAGTCTAGAACTAAGGACCCCAAACAGCCAGGGAGACAAATCTGTTTTTATAGGACACTAAAGATTAGAATGGCTTCTACACTTTTAAAAGGTTGTAAAAAAAAAAAAAAGAGGAGGAGAAAGAGGGGGAAGAGGATGATGCGAGAGGCGATTCCACAGAGATCACATGTGGCCTATATAGTCTAAAATATTTACTATCTGGCCCTTTACAGAACTGATCGTTTTATTAAAGACAAACAGAGATACTGAGTGAGACCTAAGAACAAAAAGAATACCACCCACACAGTGCTGGTATATCAGATAAGAAAATACAATTTTAAAGTTTAGTTAAAACTTCTTTATAAAGAGGGAATTAAATTCAATGTCGTCTGCTCCTTCAAAACACTGAAATGTTTTATAATAAACTAATTTCAGGTTTTAAACGCCTGTATTCTTAGGAATTTCTCTGATTGGAGAATTGTGTCAAGTGGGATTTACTACTAGTCTATAATGCACAAAAATGTAAGAACCAGAATAGAGAATTCACATAAGAATGCCAAAAATAAGAATTTACCTTACCTAGCATATATGTAATTCCCTCCTCCAGAAGCAAATCATACTCTAGCCTATCTAGCCTATGCCTACTAAAAGAAACACTGGGGATTTAGATGTCAGTAGTGACCCTAGATTACTTTCAATTTCAGTGCCAACCGTAATTACATTCTTAAGTCAAATGTACCACATATGAAACTCTATGAATATGGAATCTGTCACCTACCACCAAAGAGGCTAAAGAGATTTAAAAAAAAAAATCATTTTAATTCCAAAATGTACCGGTAAAATAGCTAAATAAATGGTTATACCACCAAGTTCTTTATTAGCTTTCCCTTTCCTTTGGACTCACATGCTCGAAACACCTTATATCCTTTTTGATAAAATTACTCTGGAAAGAATATTATTTCATGTTAATGATTTTAACAGAATGTCCAATGCTAAAAGCACTAATTCTTATAGCAGGTGCAAAAAGGTGACATTTATTATGTCTGTGTGCACATGTATAGAAAATTGTGTCAAATTCTATTCCTGATATGGAGATATTAAATAAGTCCCATTTAAAGTGTGCATGAGTTAATAATTTGAAGAATTACAGAAAATCACATTCAGTTATTTAGGTAGAAAGGCAACCTGTCTGCTCTCATCCCTTTTCAAGATTGATAGCCTCTGAAGGAAAGACTGCTTACAATTCTTGTCCAGTTAGGTACACTAGCTTGAAAAAGTTTCTCAAAAGGTATTTATTCTTTTGGCTTCTTACTATGCTTTATAACTGAGGGCCCGAGGATGTAGAAAATGTAAATGATATGTCTAGGAAAGGATAATTGTCTGTGTGTGTGTGTGTGTATGTCTGTAAAATTATGACACTGTCCTGTTACCTCCCTCTATTTCATAAGCTCAAAAACAGATCAAGTACCTACCTTTTGTTCATCTTTTAGTGTAAATGAGTTTCAGAATCTGGAGTGGACCACATGGAGCTGTGGGAAACCTGTCTGCAGGTACTAATGGAGGTACGGGGGCAT
Organism: Avahi laniger; assembly: GCA_963575035.1. Taxonomy (NCBI): domain Eukaryota; kingdom Metazoa; phylum Chordata; class Mammalia; order Primates; family Indriidae; genus Avahi; species Avahi laniger. The sequence goes on from CAUYSK010018868.1 coordinate 63,298, forward strand.
GTGGAATTAAATGCCATTCCGCGTGCTTGTAGCTGTATTGTTTTTCTAGTACTCTTTATTGCAAAGATGATATGTCAGCCACAGTATGGGGCTTAAAAGGGGTTGTAAGCTATCATTCTTAATATAGTTCTTTTAGGAAAATGTGAATTCAGACAATTTATAAACAACCCAATTTTAAGAACGCAGTTCCCTCTTAATCCTATCTCCATAAAACAAATCTGGAATTTCTACATGTATCTAGCGATGAAACAAAGAAATCTAACCCACAAGAGATCAAACCCAGAAGTCTGTATGAATAAGTTACAGATGTGATTTCTCTTAGGAAAAGAGTTTTATACAATATGGAGATTTCATAGCTTTTATTTTAATAAGCAAAATACCAGAGTAATTCACCAATTAGGGGTATTATTCAAAAATATAAAGAAGATATGTTTCTTAAATAAAAATTTGTTATAGTTACTAATAGACATGTAAGAAATCTGGGGATATGCTATGGATTTATAGAAGTAGTATAATAAAGTATAATTATCATTAAAAATTAATTTCAGCATTTTTAATACTTACAGAAAAAGTTCTATATTTGTTCCTATAATAGTAACAAAGGTTCAAGTAATTATAGAGATTATTAAACAGGATTTGATGACATAAAACTAGCATGGGATACTTTCCCCCTGCCTGACTATAAAATGATACAAATTAAGCCAAAAGATAACACCAAGACACCAGAACATAGTCAATGAAGAACTAACAGTAAGCTAAAACAAGGAGGCAGTCTTTCACAGCTGCATTAGCTGATCTTGATAACACCTCATGGGGGCATGTGGCTTAAAGTGGTTGAAATACTGGAAAGGACAAAGTAAAGCATAAATGGGGACCCCAAGAGACAGAGACCTCTTAGAGGTGCTGAGCAAAAAAGTGTAAAAAATCAAAGTTAAGTTTTTGTTCTTTTCTAAATTAAACAATCTATGCTTTGACTATCTATAATACTGTCTGTAAATATTTATTCAGGAAGCCAAAGTGAATTCACTCAAGACACTAAGGACATTTGCTTCTAAAGAATCACTGATAAGAGGACCAGGGCAGGGGTAGGAAAATCTCTTCCCTCCCCTCAAAACAAGCTCTTCCCTACAAATAATAAATTAAATGACATAAAGCATGATTACAGACACTAAATTTAAGGTTTATGAAGAAATCTTTTACCTAAGATGTAAAAAACTAGGTTTCTCTGAAGCCATTTTGTTTTTCTTTTTTTTACTTCTAAAGCTTTTGGGTATATTTAAAGCTAAATCAAGTTCCCACATGAAATATTAATGCTCTCATTTTACATTGGTGGACATGTTTTATTTCAACAAGCATCAACATGCTATCATTACAGTAGCTCATTCCTGCTGGGGGAAATGAAAGAGATTTAGGAAAAGCTTAAAGAAGCCATTCCTCCTCCCCCATCTCCCGCAAGTCCAGAGGGGGAAGTATAAACAGGATGCCAGGCCATAGGCACCTCCTCCTACTCTTTCCCTTCCCACTTTTCTGCTGATGGGTAGTCTTTTAGGACCTCAGCTGCTGAGAGTGAATTATCACAACCCTCAATCTATAGCACTCTATCACATTAGTCCACACAAGGCTCTTCTCTTATTTAATATTTCTTTTCATCCCCAATATTAAGGTCCTGGCCCCTTCCCTCCACCACCGCTAGAGGGGAAAACCTGTGCATTTGGTATAGGGCCTTGTACATACATTCATCCTTGAATAATCTGTATTACTGTTTTATTTATGTGTTTAGTTTACATAAGTAATACTGCATTATAGGTTTTATTTTCAGCCCTTTTTAATAATCACTACTATGTCGTTAAGCCCTCTTTGTGTTGTTGTAGTACCGAGAAAAAGAAAAGCACATCTGGGAGCTGTCCTGACATTATTAACAAGGCCTTCATCTTATGAGCTGGTCTGAGACTTCCTTGGTATTCTGTTGAACATGAACAATTTTACAGAACAATATTAGACAAGGCCATTCTGTGACCATAATAGATCAAAAACAAGACCACTGTATGATCAGGTTTTGACAAAATATGAACACTGTCCAAGCCACAAAAGTAAACACATATTCCCTATCCCAGCTAGTAAGTGACCATTGATTCTCTACCAATTACACCTTTAGCTTCATTCTATTCTTCCCTCCTTATAGATAAAATTTAATTAAGATAATCAATCACAGAATTACCTGTGCTTTCTGAAAGTATACAATCCAGTGCAATGCTCCACTTCCTTAACCCCCACCCGAAATCACCTTATATAAGCCCCTCCTAACATCCTCTTGCTGGGATGCCCCACAGTTCCCCAAGGTGTGCATTACCCCTCCCTCCAATGAGTAATAAACCCAACTTGTTCCACTGCAAGTGTGTTTCCCGCAGTCTTTGTCTGGAGGGCATTGCCTGTACATTTAACTTTATTGCTTCTGAGTGCTACAGTGTTCCACAGGATGCATCCACCACATTTTAGTTGACCACTTCCTAGTGTTGGGCACTTAAGCTGCCCTCAATTCTACACTACCTGAAATAATTCTTCAATAAACATTCTGGAACACAGCACTTTATAGAGGTGAGCTGTCCTTCTGTGGAGTATGTTCACAGAAATGGGACTCCTGGGTGGCAAGTTATACACGTTTACTTTTATGAAGGACTGTGACACTGTTCTTCAGACCAGCTGTGTCAGTCTACATTTTGAAAAAATAAGTGTCCCCATTACCCCAAACTTTCGCCTATGTTTTGATTTACCAACTAACTTTTCAAAAAGTTCTTCCCAAATAGATGGGTGTGAAGTAGCATTTCTCTAATTACTCATAAGGTTGAACATCTTTCTTCATACACTTGGATATTAAGGAGTCACCTTCCATGAACTGTCTAGTAACAACCTTTGCTTTTACATATACTGGTTTCCTCTTCTTATTCTTCTTTGGTTTGCAAGTATTTCTTATATGATCTACATATTTATCTCTTTTCAGCTTTTGTTGCAGATATCTTCTTCCAATTTGTCATTATTCTGTTAATTTTATCCAATAATTCACTGAATAGAAATTCTTAGTATTGACATTGTAAAGCAAATAATTCATTCCTGATGGTTTGTGTTTTTAGAGTAGGGCTTAAGAAGTTCTTCCTCATACCCAAATAAAAAAGATTCTCTCTTACATTTTCTTATATTAGCTCTATGGTTTTACCTGTCTCTTTTAAGTCTTTGTTTTCTCTGGAGTTCACATGCTACATAATGTGAGGTAGGAGCCCAATTTTTTCTTTTTTTAATTTTATGAAACAGTCTTCCAAGAACCTACTAAACGACATTCCTCTTCCCCACCATGGGTCTATTTTTGACCTGTCTTTTCTGTTTCTTTATTCTGATCATCTGCTTCTGTGCCAGTTTCATACTGCTTTTATTAATATGAATTAACATCTGGTCAAAAATTGTTCCTCCTCCTGATATACTTCAAAATAGACTTAGCTATTTACAGAACTTTCTTCTTCATCAGAATCAGTTTATTTAGTTCCTCAAAAAATCCTATTATAATTTTAATTGGAATTGCATTTGGCAAGAACTGACACTTTTATGTTGTTATGTGCCCCACCAATGAACATGTTTTAGCTCTTCATTTATTCTAGTTTTCAATTATGTCCTTTAATAAAGATTCACAATTTGCTCCAAAAAGCTATTATTATTTTTGTTAGGTTAATGTTTAAATGCATTATAATTTTTAAAAAATTAATGTGGATTTTGAAATATAGTTATTGCTAAATACAGAAAAATAAAATTACTGATTTTTGAAAGTATATAGCTTGCTTTTACTTTTTGCCAATAGTCCTTTAAATAAGGACTATTTTGTCTGTCATATTTTCTCTTTTCCATCCTCCAATATCACCCCATTTATCTTTAATTCACTTTATTTTTTTCCTTATTAAATTAGTCAGATCTATGTCAAGAATGTCAGTTATCAGTATTAGGAGGTATATTCATCTTGCTTTGTATAAAGTTTGTTTAAAGTTTTAGTATTGATATGTGCTGTAGGTTTTTTGTATATATAAATTTGTAAAGTTTCCTTAGATTTCTAGTTTTCTTAACTTTTAATCATAAATTGTAGTTTAATTTTATCAAGCACTTTTAAAGAATTCTTTTCGATAATTATGATTTTTTTCCCTGGTATGAATTTTCTTCATTAATATAGTAAATTTCATTGATTTTTGATGTTAAACCATCCTTGCCTTCTGGAGATAAATATATTTAAAAAAAATTTACTATTGGCTTTAGTCAACTAATATTTAATTTAGAATTTCCACACTTGTGATCATAAGTGAGATGGACCCATACTTTTCTCATACTATTCTTTTGGAATTAAAGTTGTATAAGGCTTGCAAAATTAGCCAGCCAGCCCTCCTTCTCCCCTGGCCTTTTTAATATTTAAAGGCATCCATATGACACAGGAGATGTATTGCCTGAAAGTATGGTAGAAATATCCTGGTAAAACATATTTGGTTTAGAGATGTGTGTCTGTTTATTCAGGTATTTATGTGTAGTTTGGGGGGAGGGTTTTGATTACCATTTCAAATTCTTTGACACACATTAATCTATTTAGGTTTTCTACTTTAATCCACACTGACATTTCATTTTTAGCTCAGTTGTTTAATACAAGAAAATTTATCACAAAGGTTTTTGACAACCAAAGTTCTTAGTAGAAATGAGATTCTTCAGAATTTATACACAAGATTTCATACTGAGGCTCCAATTTTAAGTGAAGAGTGGCTCTAAAAAATGAGCTAACTAGCAGAAAGTCCTGTTCTTAGTCTCTAGCAAAAATGATGTGCTCTTAATGCAGTACTGTGGACCAACAAGGCAACACCTTAATGGGAAAACATTCAGAGCATTTATACTTCAAAAATAGGAAGCAGTGCTTTTCTGAAGTAAGAGACTTAAGTAACAGTGGACTAAAAGAAAGAAAATTTTCTGGCGGCCCCATAAAGTGGTTAAGAAATGTTTTGCCTCTGAACCTGATTCCTGAATCTATTTCATTTTGATCATCTAAGACTATGCTGTTCTTTGCTTGTAGATAATAGACAGATAGTGAAATTGCTTTAGGTACAGATTGAAGAAGCAGAATTTCAATCCAGATGATAAAATTTATTAGGGGTACAGTTTGATGGCTAAGTTTAGGATTTCTGTATAATTAAGTATTCATGAAAGCCTTCAAAGCTAGGCAGCTAATTTATCATGCAAAGACAATTAAATTGACATGATGGAACTTTTTCTCATGGTCTCAATTACTACATTAGTTAATATATCTTGTGTATGCTGCCACAAAGGACCATGATAGGATTGTTATAAACTGTTAGGATGAATGTTGATGTGCATCTTATTTTGTTTATCCCTGAACCTAGGCCAAAAGGCACTAATTAGAGTAGTTCTGCTACACAATGTTTATGTATTAATTATTCCACTTCCTAAACCTAATATTCCAAGAAGTACTAAGAATGTATGGCAAAAAGCCACTTGTTGCAGCATCAAATATGTTGCTTTACAAACAATAAGAACCATATACTTTGAAGAATAGAAAAGTGAATACATAATATATAAAGTGTGGTGAACAAGATAACTGTCTTTTCCTAAACATGTGGCAAGCATTATTGTATTAAATAGCATAAATACTTAATTTTAATAAGTGCTAAGACTTCCAAATTAAAAATTTTAAATAAAAACTGTTACGTATATTAAAGGCAAATATGTTACACATAGTCAGGCTATATATAATAACTATGAAATAATTTAATGCATATTTGTGGAAAAATATTTATAGAAAAATGTTCATAAAAAAATACAAGTTACTATTGCAAAGCCCTGTTTTCAGTTCAATTTAAATATTTATTGAGCCAGGTGTGGTGGCTCATGCCTATAATTCTAGCACTTTGGGAGGCCAAGGTGCAAGGGATAACTAGAGCGTAGGAGTTGAAGACCAGCATGGGCAATGCAGTGAGACCTCGCCTCTACAAAAAACAGAAAAATTAGCCAGGTGTGGTAGTGCACCTATAGTCCTAGCTACTTGGGAGGCTGAGGCAGGAGGATCACTTGACCCCAGGAGTTTGAGGCTGCAGTGAGCTATGATGATGCCACTGTACTCTAACCTGGGCAACAGAGCGAGACCCTATCTCAAAAAAAAAAAAAAAAAAGAAAGAAAAGAAAAGAAAAAAAATTTATTGAGTGCTTTCTACATGCTAGATATTAGGGTTCTAAAAATGAGTAAGACATATGCTTCTTGACCTCAAAGAGTCTTCTCAAGGGTCTCAAGCCTAAAGGGGAATAAGGACAATTAACCAAGCAAACAGAATCTAATGTGGGAGATGGTAGCCCACACATCACTTACTCTGGTCTAGGATCTTTGTGTGTGTGTGTAAACAAATGAATTTTACAAGTAGGAAGATCTTTCTGGAACTTTCCTATCTTTTCTAATCTGTCCTCTCACCCTGGTGTATATGTATGTGTCTGTAGTACTTACTGCCTATTCCTCTCAGTTTGTCTTCTCTCTATTCCCTCATTTCTTTTACCTTATGTTTTTGTTACCCTGCTTGGCCATGATGTTGAACAAATGTGTATTTATAATACTTTTATGTGTTGTTTTAAAAAAACTATCCTGACAAAAACAGTGGTAATGTTGAAAATGACCATAGCAATGGGCTTACTATATGTGCCATGTCGTTCTAAGACTGTCACATGCACTGTCCTCTTTAACTGTCACACAAATCTATAAGGTAGGCATCAATATTACTTCTATGTTACAGATGTGGAAACTGAGGTACGAGGAGGTTAAGTAACTTTCTTAAGGTCACACAGCAAAGGGAAGAGCTGGAATATTATCCCTACCAGTGTGGTTGAAACCATACTGGTTTGATTTAAAACAAGAGCTAATATTCACTGAGTAATTACCAGGTCCTATTCTAATCATTATAATCATTCCACAGATATGATCTCATTTGATCCTAACACTGACTCTGTTAAATAGGTGGGTTAATAACACCATTTCTAAGAACAAGGAAGTTTAGGCAGTAAGCTGCCCAAGTCACATTAACTAACCTTTTCTTAAAGTGAGAAATTTTTTTTTTTAAATTAAGAAAGAAACTGAATTTTGAAAAACAAGCAAAAACCATGAACTAAATTATCTTTATTTTTATAAGAGACCACATTCTCTTGATCAAGATTTTGTTGAAAAACAAAAGTTCTCTGCCTCAAGCTAATAAATCTGACTCAATGCAATATCATCAGTCAAAAGAGTTTCCTAGTTCTTTAAATGAAAAAGAATAAATAGCCTCTGCCGTGTCATTTTTCAGATGTGCTCAGTAATTCAGTGAATCACTTTCCTTTTTGCTGACATAAACCCAAAGTTGATCTTTATCCTTTCTACCTTTAGTATTACCACAAGAAACTTAGGCAATAGCGCATTAAAAAGAAATATAGGACCATACGATAGGTCACTTACAGATGGAATCTGACAACCAGGAGACAAAATGAATGCTCTTCATTGTCTCTATGTTTCCTATCAAAAAGCACACACATCTCATGGGTATCTTAGAGTAAACTTTTATATCTGTCTCCTTTTTACATGCAGGCAATGCTGACTGGGTTATATAAAAATAAATAGAGACAGTAATTTATTTGCGCTGTTATAAAATTATAAGCATCAAAAATTCCTCTAAAAAACTTTAATTCACAATATAGTTTCCTGAATTCAGAAATAAATGTCTCCACAGTGATGGGAGGGAAGTCCTCTTAGAATGCCAGAAGACTTACTAGTTCAAAAGCACATAAAAATTCAGATTGGAAAAGGAGGTAATTAGTGCCTGCAGCTTTGTTTATGGTTATTAGTGCCAAGGACTGTAGTCAAAGAGTACATGCAATCAGTCCTTGCACATTGTAATTAGATGATGGGAAGGACAGAGCTCTCTATCATAACTACTAAAAATACTACAATTGTTAGAACTGCCAAATTGAACCCATTAGATTTCCCCACTAAATTGTTTTTTCCAGGTCTGCCACTTGAGCTGTATGACCAAAATGCTTTTCCAAACATTCTTTGAGAGAAATTGTTTAGAGTGAATATTTTAAATTTGTTCCAACCCAAAGGCCTAGGCAGACATATGCAGGCAGGTCTCATGATCTGAAAAAAGCATAGAACCTGATATGACTGATATGTTAGATTTGGAGTGAATATTAAGGCAGAATTATTTCTACTGCAGTGCACCTCAGATTTCCAAGAAGAAAACAGAAAAATCTTGTGGTATAAACATAATCCAAACTTAGTTCTCAAATTCAACTTGGTCCTTACTACTTGCTATTTGGCCATTCTTTTATAGATTCCTCTGTCCTGGCTTCAGTGGCTAATCCAAACCCTTTCTACTCCCCTCAAAACTTCAGTGAAGTCTCCTATACTTCAAAGTTGGCTGAGGGCATCAGATGTCATCTTCTTCATTGCTCATGTCTTCGAAACTCCTCCTTTTTTAGACCCATTATTCAAAATCAGAGAAAAGGCTGACTTGTGCTCTCTTTCTTCCTTACCATTCCCACTTATCCATAACCTCCACCAGGCTAACAATTTGTGGAAAAGCACTCTTAATTCTGCTACGTATAACATGATAAGACTGTACGCTCTCAGCTAGGATTCCTTCGTTTCCCAGAATGTTTTCAATTCAACAAACATTAAGAACCTATCTAGATGTTAGGTACAATGCTAAGCACAGAGGCGCCAATAACTGATACGGTGCCCTTAAATAACCTTCTTCTTTTTTGTCTTCAAACACATACTAACAGTTATCTTCCAAAAATCTTCATTCCTTCTAAGGCCAATGTTCCTCCCCAGCTAAAATCCACCCAATTCTAGTTGTATTTTCACATAGCTTTTTTTGATCATCTCAGTCAAGAGCAACCTCTCCTTTCTTTGTTCCAATCATTTGGCACTAACCAGAAACTACACTAACTATACTATTACCTTTTCTGTGTCTATCTCATATTATGTTTCACATATCACACATATCTGCTTATTTAAGAGGAAAGGGTTTAGGCTTTAAAGTCAGACAGAGCAAGGTTCAAAGCCAGGCTCTGTCTCTTTGGTATTATGTAACCTTGGACAAGTCACTAATCCTCCTTGGGCTTATGGAGCTATTTTGATGATTAATAATTTAAAATATAGGCACATCATACGTTGGTATTAAACATAAATTTTCTTCTCCATGTGGCACTTAATGATTAAAATCTTATAGCATGTGAATAAAAAAATGAGAATTTACTAAACTCATATTTCTATGTTCCTTATCTTATTTTCATTATATATGCAAGAATTGAGAGCAAAAATGCAAAACTGTCAACTTTTAAAGGGTCACTCAAGTAATTTAAGAGATCTTCACATAAGACTTCACTTACTGCAGTTCTAACAGGCAGCAGCTATTATTTTGTCCTCCCCCCATCAGCACTAAAAGTGCAATCCTTTCATAATGTTATAAGATGAGAAAACAGTTTATATCTCATCATCACAGATTTAATGCTGCAGTTGCTGTGTCCATTACTTTGGATACAGCATTATCATCATCCAAATAGATGTTTACCAACTGAGGACAGGCATTGTTTAACCAGGCTGATGGCCAATGGATGCACTTAACTTTAAGCAGGTATTACTCTAAAACAAATAATTATACGGTAAGATTTTAAACGTGATAACCAGAGACAAAATGAAATCCCAATTACCTACAGGCAGCCTCAACTACTTATATGAAGAATAGATCATATTTATGGTAATATCAATTTTTCCTTTTCCATAGGGAGCTATCAAACATAATAATATTTATGTCTTTTAGTATATACAAAAGGAATCTTTGGCTTTTCCCTTAAAAATCTTAAAAGTACTTACAAAATGATATAAGGCTTGTTATATTTTAAATGACTTCTATCTTAACATATCTGAAATATTCTATGTATAACTATCCTCTATTATATGAAGTAATATTCACTGAATAATTCTTTATGATTATTTTCTTTTTATAAGGAAAAAAAGGTGAAATGAGGACCACTTTGCCTAAGAGAAAAGGCAGAGTTGTCCCTACCTCCCCCATTTCTACTAGGAGAAATGGCATATTTCTTGATTTACAAACATAAAAAATTATATAAAAATATATGTACTTATATTTCTTCTTATTGAACTTGCCAGAGTGTTAGAAATTTCACTTTGTGAGAGTTTATTAAGTCTTGAGGTCTTTCAGGGCCTTAGATCTGTTTTACTAAAACATAAATGTTCTGGGAAAAGCAACACGATAAGAAGCTTAGTGGAGCATTTGGGTTGAGGGATCAGGGCACAGATAGGAAGAAGGACAGAAGGAAGACAAAAGGTTGTACAGTGACAGAAAGACAACAAAAGGTCTACAACAAATTTTATCATTTTACCTATAGCTTGCCCTGAACTGGCATTATCCCGGCTCACTTATGATCTGACAAAAATCAGCTTCAGTTGCTACAACCACTGGCACCCAGGCCTGGTACTACACTGCAGTAATTTCAACTGATTAAAACGAACAGGAATAATAGAGCTTTGGATACATACAAAACAACCAATTTGGTATGGTGGGTTATTTTTTACCTCTGATGTACTAGTTTCCATGCTAAGGTCCACTGGAATAGTTTCAAGATATTTTGTAAGTTTGAAATTTGTGTTTGTATTTTGATGATAACCTCAAAAAATTAAAATGCTAAATCAACTGAATGAACATCTTACAATAGAGTACTGTTAACCTGATTTCAGCATCCAAATTTGCATTTGAGCTTCTGACCATATTAGCATTAAGCTATCACGGAAAGTGACAGAATTTAATTAATGTAGTTTCTTCAACTGGAATTTGTAGGTATATTTGTAGAAGTCTGAGAGAGCATTACTTAAGTTTAACAAAAACAGCTACAGAGTTAAATCTATGAAGAAAGAAAGGCTAAGAAGGACAGAAAAAAGCTACTCATATACATCTGCCTCTTTACTCATCTCAACCAATTTCTTTGGCTTATATTAATTGTTCACGTTATTATTTTTATTATACAATAAGAAATTCTATTATACCATATATAATGTACTATTCCAAGTATTTGCCATATATTAACTCATTAAATCCTTGCTGGTTTGTGAAGAGTTTTATTCTCCCCATATTAAGGGGAGAATAACCTGTCCAAGTGTAAATGAGTGGCAGAGCCAAGACCCAAATCCAGAGAGTCTGAATCCAGAGTATGTGCTTTTACAACTATAATATATACTCCTTCTTATAAAAAGTTCAAGGAGCCAGGTAAAATATATATCTATATATCTATAATGTGTAGATAGCATCTACACATTATAATTTGAAATTCATGTTAGTTGACAATGGGCAAATGGAATTAGACAAGGCTAAGAAGAGTAACATACATAGCATTACATCTGCCATAGTTACAGTTGATAGATTTATGGAATTTTGGAGTTCAAAGAACTGAAAATTAATCTACCTCTCTACTGCCTGACTAGAGGAGGAAATTCTGCTGGTTTATCATGACTATTCCTGGACATTTAAGAGCTAACTAAATAACCAATTAATTCTATACATCCAAACAAGTTCCTTAACCATTTAAGATCTCTTATCATTTAGCGACCCTCTATTGCATACAAGGCACCATGCTAAGTCTTAGGGATATGCTTCTGAAGAAACATGGTCATTGACCTCAAAGAGTGTATAACAGAGTAAGAGCTGAAGTACACTGGTCTCTCCTTTTTCCTCCATTTCCTTCTGTGGTTTCAGTTACCCAAGGTCAACCACAGTCCCAAAATAAGTGAGTAGAGTCCAATAAGAAATTTTGAGAGATACCACATTCACATAACTTTTATTCCAGTATATTATTGTAACTGTTCTATTTTTAGATATTGCCATTAATTACTTATTATGCCTAATTTATAAATTAAACTTTATCACAAGTTTGTATGTATAGGAAAAAACATAGTATATATAGAGTTCAGTATAATTCCTTGACATCCACTGGCAGGGGCAGGGGGTGGTCTTGGAATGTATCCCCCGCAGATACGGTCTGCAGGGGACGGGAGGAGGTAGGAGGGACCACTTGTTTTTTTGAAAAGAAAAAGAGAGAGAGAGAGTGAACTGCTTTATGCATATAAGTTCGAATCTCTGCTGGAGGTGGTCAGAAGATCTGATTCTTAAAAGACGAGAAGGAATTTAGTTAGCAGACAAATAGGAAGGCAGTTTCTTGTTCAAAGCGGTATGACGTAGGTGATAAAATACACTGACAGATTTTAGAGAATCTTGTCGGAAGGACAAATGTCAAGGAAGATACTACTAGAATGAGAGGTTATCCTAGAATACCACCAAAGGAAGTGTGGTGCTTGGAAAGGGCAGTGTTTACATTGTAGTATTAGATGATTAGCAGTTAGGGATGAGCTGATGTAAAAATGATAATGCAAGAAGCTGGCCACAGTAATTTGTGTTGTCTGTGTTTTCAGGAAGAGGTGTGTCTTTATTTTCCCTGCAGTAAAACTGATGGCTATGGGCAGGTCTGTACTCCACCCAAAGTGAATCATTTTTTTTTTAAAGGATGTAACCTAATTTAGAATGTTGTTTTGGCATTAAGTTTAAGATTAGGGTGGGTAAAAATCTCATGTAAATAACGACTGGCTTCTTTATTATCAAATGTAGAACTTGGATTTTTCTCAAAGTAGCACAACTTGGTAAAATAGAAAGAAAAAAGGCTAGTCATCACATCAAGATTGTTTCTCTGGACAGAATACTCGCTGAGAAAAAAAAGAAGACAATATTTTTGGCACACTATAATTATTCACATCCTTGTTAGATTCATCTTCTAAAAACATTGTTTACTTTATTTCACTCCTTTTCAGAGGCTCACTGCTGCCTAAAAAATAAGATTCTAATGCTTTAAACTAGCATTCAATCATTTCATTTCTCTTCTAAATTCTAGGAGAATCTCAAGATTTTGAGAGTGGCTCTCGCATTTCAATTGTTAAGACTTGATTTCTGATGCATTATCCATCCTGTTCACAACTAAACAGAAACAGGAGGCTGAGGCTCAGGACAATAAGCTCATGTCTGGGCACTGTCCTCACATTCTGTACCTCCCAGCCCCAGGTACAGCCTTCCAGGCAACCTTCCATTGCTCCCCAGAAGAGCCTGTAACACAGGCTCTATCTATAATTGTGCACCCTTGCCCCGCCTCTGCTTCCTCCCGTTGAGAAAGGACTTCACCTTTCCTAACCAAGCAATTCCTATACTTCAATGATTATAAGAAGCACATTTCTTCATCTTTTAACATCATGGAAATCAGTGTCAATGTGCATCACAATACAGTTGGCTGCATTTTCTTTCTTAGTAATCTATAAAGTAATGATGCACCTTACAGTCAATGGTATCTTGACTGTAACACTTTAATAACTTCTGACTTGGCTCCGATGTATCAAAAATATTCCCTCATATAATCATCAAAAAAAATCAGCTTTATCAAAACTATAATTAAGAAATATGACTTTAAGAGCAACATTTGGTAGCTCCCCAAAGCACGAGAGTATCAAATCAAAAACCTGTCAAAACATTTACAAAGGAAAACTAAATAATAAATGATTTGTAAATCCTTCAGTACTAGTTTCTCAGAACCACTTAATAGCTATTATATAATCAAAAAACAAAGACGTGCTGTTAATGGGGCATGATTTTCCTGGAGTTTGAAAGTAATTTGTTAGAATTATAATTCTTGAGTGTAATGGACAGAACACTGGGCTAAGAGTCAAATAATGCTCTCTAATCCGTATTAAGCTCATCTGATAATAAGGTTAGACACGATTTCTAAAGTCCCTTTTAGCACTTATTCTCTGTTGTTTTCCCTATTCATATTTAGATTAAGATCACTATTAATAGGCAGAAAAATGGATTCTAAGATCTGTGACACCACTGTAATTTTAGCAGCTGAACTTAAACCTTGTTTTCAGTTATAGGAATCTGCTTTCTCTTGAATTACAAATGATGAGACATTTTGGCATTTCCAACCTGGCATTCTTTCCCTTTCTTGCTGACTTCCTTCCTCTGATTGCTGCAGACAGGTTGCAGCAAGTAATACTCTCTTTAGGGAAGATTTATTGTGCTCAAATGTTCTTTCTGTATTTTCTTTTACTGACAAAATGCAACAATAAGCATGTTTATATACTGCCTATGTACTCTGTATTTCTTGACCTGAACTTCTTTGGGGAGCCCCTACATAATAGGTATTACTACACCCTGAACTTCACTTGTCAAGATGAAATACTGAAAAGATGTCTTATTCATCTCTATTATTATTATGTCTAAGTAAATTAACAGAGAGCTTATTAAACTCAGACTTTATACTGAGTTCATATACAATTGCATTGATACTAAAACTGTAAGTATCCTCTCCCCACCATATGCACATATACATAAACACAACCTTTGTTTTGAATTCCTGAGATTAACCTTTCATTGCAAATACACTGTCATAGAGACTAATTCCAAGAAGAATCAAACTTTTAAATGTCCAAAAGAAGCAGAGAATGACTTGATCTAAGATTAAGGTTGTTTTCTCTGCGAAAAGTGATGTTGGACAAGTAATTTTATCTTCTCAAAGCTGTCACGGTCATATGTGTAAAATAAGGATTTGGACTGTCAGTGGTTTCAACCCATTTTCTGGCTCAACATACCAGGGATACTACTCACTTTCATCATTCACAGAGTCTCACTACCCTAGTAGTGCTACAGTGAGAAGCGAGAGTGTGAAAGTGTGTGCATGTTTGAAAAAGCTTTCAGCTGTATCTGATAAACCTAGAATAGTGTGTTTGTGTTAAGGGGGTGGGGAAGGATGTCATTCCAACCCCCTCTTTACACTCACTCCCACTGCTGTCCAATAATTTATCTTGAAATTCCTTTTCAGCATCCAGTTTCTGTGACTCTATAAACGGAAAAGACTCTTTTAGCAATAACATATTTCATTATTTAAGTTGAATAGGTTTTACTCTTTCATAGAGAAGGAAACATTTTCACTTGATGATGATATAAACATCTGTGTTTTTAGAAAAGACGACATATTTTGTGATGCTGGAAGTTGGGGTGAATGTGGCCAGAGATTTGTTTTAACTAATCAAGATGCCATTAAGTAATACTTTGCTATGTACATCAAGAGTAAGAATCCTTCTTTTGAGACCACCTATTCAGAAAAGGATCTTTAATATAAAACAATATCCTCACCCTAAGGGAGTCAACAGTATCTGGAAAATAAGATATGAGTACAGTAATTAAATAATGCACATATTTTAATAGAAATCATGTAAAAACCATACAACTTGGTGGGAGGAGGGAGAAACCACAGTCCAGAAAAGGCTTTTATAGCTTTATGCTTCTTACTATACACAGTGTGTGTATGGTAATGACGAATAAAAGCTTTTAGAGAGTTCATTCAGTGTTGTTTCTAAATTTGGGCCTCACATTGTGGGTTAACTTCTATTTTGAGGAAAGAAGCAACCCCCCCTGCAGATTAGGATTTCTGCTAATGTTAATTTCATCTTCCATATGTACTTGCCATCTTTATTAACAGCAGCCTATGCTTTGTCCAATAAACTATCAGCATGGGACCATTTAGAACAGGAGTTTTTTTGATTTTTTTTTTTTTAACTATTATAGAGAACATAAAGCCTTCAGAGGACAGAAGTTTTATAGAGGTTACTCTGTCTCCTTTTAAAAATTGGAAATACTGGCAATTAGAAATTTAAAAATAATACTCAGACATATGTTGTAAACAAGACCAGCTGTCTTGGTGAAAAACATGACTGAATTGAGAATTTCCAATTTGAGGAGGTACTGAGGCAGTTTCCAACTGTCAAAGGGATTATTTTCTAAATGTTTATTTGTAATTTAATTTTTAGTACTTTTTAGTATATTTTCTTGTCAATCTAATGTATAAAAATGGTCATTAGGTATACAGAACTCTGTACTAATGATGCTATCATTGACATTAATTGAAAAGCCACAGAACAGAAAATAGGTCCTTGATAGATTATGCACCTAATGTGGATACTAGAACCCATCTTTTAATGTTTTTGCTCTATTATTCTACTCCTGTTCAAACTTTTCTGTTATATTTGTTATATCTTCAAGATTTTGTTTTCCTGTTCAAAACAGAAATGACAAGTAAACTTGAAAGAACTATGACAAACAGATAAACTTGCAAATTATACACAGCCATGTAGCTCAGAGTCCTAATTTAACATCCAGCCATATACTGGGTATTAGTCCTTTTAAACTACATGAATGAGTTTAACATACATATGGTAATGTTGGGGGTAGTGGTAAATTTCTGGGTATTAAAGTACTACTAATTTCCTTTGGTAAGAATGACATGAACACAATAATTATTCATTCACTTTGGTACCAAGACAAATTTTTGTTTAAATCAAATTCAAATTGTGGCTTAAAATTAACATAAAAGCAACATTTTAGTTGCCCCCAAAATAAAATATAGTCATCTCTCAGTATCCATGGATCTATGAGGGATTCCTTCCAGGACTCCCTGTGGATACCAAAATCTGAAGATGCTCAAGTCCCTTATGTAAAATGAAACAGAAGTTGTGTATAACCCACACACATCCTTCTGTATACTTTAAATCATCTCTAGATTACTTATAATATCTAACATAATGTAAATGCTATCTTGTATTTTTAAAATTTATTTTATTTTTACTGTTGTACAGTTATTTTTTGTCCCCCCCCTTCCCGAATATTTTCAATCTGGGGTTGGTTGAATCCACGGATACGGAACCTGGGAATACAGAGGGCCAACTGTATATACTAAACAAATGTAACTCAGTTCAGTATTTTGACTAGCAAAAAG
This sequence comes from Avahi laniger, assembly GCA_963575035.1. Classification (NCBI taxonomy): domain Eukaryota; kingdom Metazoa; phylum Chordata; class Mammalia; order Primates; family Indriidae; genus Avahi; species Avahi laniger. The sequence goes on from CAUYSK010018868.1 coordinate 80,233, forward strand.
GAATCTGGAGGGAAATGAGACAGGGAGAAAAAGACATTGAGAAGAAAAGATTAAGAAAATTAAATAATACGGATAGAAACTCAACAGGGAAGAAATACATACACATAGATCTGGAGAACATTAAGGAGCAGGGAGGGAGGGAAGGAGGGGAGCAGGCAGGGGCCAGAAGTAAAGAGAAAAAATGTTGGCAACAGATCCGGAGTTTCTAATGTTGGTCAAAATCGTCTGATATACTACTTCTTCACCTTTACTGAAGTAACTTGTTTTGACTCTTTAAATTTTTTTAACAAATATATATATGTCAAACACCAAGCACTATGCTTTTCTCTTTATATACATAGTTCTGTAATCTTTCTTATAACCTTATATAATTGATATGATGATCCCCTCTTCTTACGGTGGAAATTAAGGCCCAAAGAAATTACGTACTGTGGTTATACAACAAGTGACTGACAAAGCAAGGACTGTTCACTGCCTGTCAACTGTTTTTATTTTTTAATCCTTAAATTCTGAAGGTTTTCACTCTTCAGATCTCACCATGGACAGTTGTCATACACTTTTGCCAGCCAGTATAGGGCAGTGTCGCCTCAGATGTGAAAGCAATTGTTCTGAGAGCTTGAAGCTCTATTCCTCTACTTCAAATTGTCGGCCTGCCTACAAATACTAGCTTGCCATTCATGTTTTCTACCAAGTCTTGGGAGAGCATGTTTCCATTTTCCTTCCTCTTGTCATCTGAGGTAATGTCATATATTTCACTTTGATAAATATCATAGGATGCTATAGTATACTATTATCAGTTTTGCCTTTAAATAGTAAATGAATTATCTTTTAAAAAATTACAATGAAGAAAAAAGCTCCTTTATAATTATTTAGATATTTACAATGTCTAACATTCTCCATTCCTTTCAAGCTTCCATCTAGTGTATGGATTCAAGTTTCAATCTAGTATTATTTTCCTTCAGCCTGAAAAACATTATCATTTCTTGTGCTGCTATTTAAGTTTGCCAATGCCAAATTCTCTCAATCTTAGTTTTTCTGAAAATGGCTTTATTACACTTTCATATTTGAAGGATATTTTTGCTAGATAAAGAATTGTATATTGACGGTTTTTTCTATCAGTGCCTTAAAGGTAGCATTCCACTGTCTCCTGGCTTGCATTGTTCCTGCCAAGAAGTCAGTGACAATTACTACCTTTATTCCCTTTTTATTTAACGTGGAGGTTTGTCTTTTTTCCATTTGATTGCTTTTAAGATTTTCTTTTTATCACTGGTTTTCATAAATTTCATTAGGATATGCCCTAGTATGGTTTTACTGTCCTTATCTTGCTTCCTTTTCTTTGTACTTGCTTATTCTTGGAACTACTGTTACAGGTTGGGATGATATTTTTAATCAAATCTCAACAAATTCTAGCCATCATTTCATTAAATGTATTATTTGGGCCAGATATGGTGGCTCATGCCTGCAATCCTAGCACCTTGGGAGGCCGAGGCAAGAGGATTGCTTGAGTCCAGGAGTTTGAGATCAGCCTGAGCAAGAGCGAGATCAAGTCTCTACAAAAAAACAGAAAAATTAGCCTGGTGTGGTGGTGTGTGCCTGAGTCCCAGCTACTCTGGAGTCTGAGGCAGGAGGATCGCTTGAGCCCAGGAGTTGGAGGTTGCAGTGAGCTACGATGACGCCACTGCACTCTAGCCCAGGCAGTAGAGCGAGGCCCTGTCTCAAAAAAAAAAAAAAAGTATTAATATTATCTCATCCTTTTCCCACTCTACAGCCACCTCCAAGAATCCAATTTTATCTCTATTATATCATCTATTATCCTTTGACCACCTATTATCTCTGGGTTTTGTTTAATTTGTGTGTGGTTTTCTGTTTTCATTGTTGTTGCTTATCTTTTTCTCTGTGCTTCAGTTTGAATAGGATCATTTGCAAATAGGTTTATATGTTTACTGATCTTTATTTGTAGTGTCCAATTTGCTGGTAAACCCAATCGCTGAATGCTTCATTTCAGATTTTGTATTTTTGAGATCTAGAAGTTTCATTTGGTTCTTTTTTCAAGAAATAAGAGTATAAACATGATATTTTAGAAACACAAAGGTAAAAGGGAGAAAAAACCTAAAAGAATAGAAAGCGATTCACCTTGAAGAATAGAAATTGAGAATGGGGGGGAACATGACAGAGACTCCTGTTTTCTTTTTTACCCTTGTGGTTCTACTTGACTTTTAAAAATATAGGCAGGTATGCCTATGATAAAACTAAAAAGAAACAGATATAAATAAAAAATAAAGATATATACACATACATTAATAAGTAATACCATCCTATCTCTGTTCTCCCATAAAATAGAAACTTTTGCCTTCTTGGGAGTATTGGGATAAAATATCTTGAATTTTTCTCCACATCATATTCCTTACAGTGATTTACTTGAATGCTGGGGCTAACTGCAACTCTGTGCACAAGCACGTTCAGTCTGTCCTTCCTTTCCTCCCTTTCCATCCTCCCAGGACCAAAATCGTATCCAACTATCAGATATTCCTTAAAAAACTGTCACAGGCAAGATATTTTCACAACAGGTTTATGTTATTACAAGTAAAACAGATTGCCCTCATAAATAGAGTTTAACAATAATAATAGCATATAAAGCCATCATAATACCTGTGTTGAGTTAAAAATGGGTGCAAAACTTTTTCCACTCCTCCCATCAGGAAGTTGAATCTATTTCTCTTTTTACTCAGTCTGGCCTAACCATGTGAGATGCTCTACCAAAAAATAGGACGAAAGAATTGGCATAGTGACACGGAATAAATCCAGAGTGGGGCCTTCAGTAATCTGCGGCTTTTCTGATTCAGGGTTTGAAATCCTCCATCTTAGAACCTGGCTGAAGCTGTGAGAAGCTCATGCTCTAGAGAGGCTGTGGAGCTCCAAGGTACTCTAGGAGAGAGCCCCGGATGAGCGAGACATACAGGTAAGCCCTGGTGAACATTCTAAGCCAGTCAAATTTCCATTTAAAAGAGGAAGCTAGCACATGACTCAATTGCCCATTCAGATAAGGGGAGAGGTAGTATACATCTAAATGATAAAAGTAATCAGTAGGAAAATTTGGAATATTTCTTTAATAATAAGACATGTATGTGATTATTGCTGCGAAGATTAAATAAACATATGTATTTAAGACAGTGCCTGACATATAGTCAGTATTAAATAAATGTTAGCTATTATAATTGCTGTTAAAGAAGTCTTCCAAGTTTCCCTTTTATTTATTATTTTATCTGTCAGATGTCAGCTATCCTCTTTTCTTACCGGGTAATCTGGACAAATCTAGCTTCCTTTTTCAAATGTGTCTGCAACAAAACCATCATAGTATTGAGTGGAGAGCATTCCAGTTACCATTACCCACTTCAGCTTAAGGAATGATGGGGATTGTATATTTTAAATGGCTGCTATATTTCTTCACTCATATTTTACCTGTAACTCAGTTAAATAAGTCGTTATCAAAATTATTTTAGTGAAATGCTTTTTTTATTAGATTTTATTTCTTAGAGTAGTTTTAGGTTCATGGCTAAGTAGGAAGATACAGAGATTTCTCAATATTCTCTCACTCCACATATGCATAGCCTCCCCCATTATCAACATTCTCCACCAATGTGACACATTTGTTACAGGTGACGAACCTATTGTCACCCAAAGTCCACAGTTACACTAGGGTTAGCGTTTGGTGTCGTACTGTCTGGGTTTGGACAAATGTATCAAGACATGCATCTACCATTATAATATCATTGAGAATAGTTTTACTGACCTAAAAATCCTCTGTACTCTGCCTATTCATGCCTCCCTCTCTCTAACTCTTGGTAACCACTCATCTTTTTACTGTTTCCATAGTTTTGCCTTTTCCCAAATGTCATATAGTTGGAATTATCTCCATCTCACTTTAATCGGTTGATTCTCCATTTCCCCATTTCTAAGCATGTAACTTCTCTAATTTCTTTACTAAGATAAGTGACATCACAGTCATAATTTGGGTAAAGGGTAAAAGAATAGTGCTTTAAAAAGCGTATATTCGTGCACGTTGGGTGTATACATATGTGTTTGTGTGTGATCTGTACTGACTGCATGTTACAAATTTTTACCAATGTGAGTACCTCTTATTGGTAATCAAAGAAACACTGCTGGCCTCCCACCCTACTTTAGAAATATTAATATATAATGCATTAGAAAAGGCTGTGGTGATGGTTATCAGCAGGCCAGCTAACTCAACTATAGTTACAATAGTCAGTCATTTTGGCTGAAAGTTGAAGGACTCAAGAGACATAACTAACGGCACATATTAAAATATAATAAGGCAGTTGCTACAGGCTGGCTAGGGACCAACTCCATTATCCTCTGCTATATCTGCATTCTGATCCTTTCACCTTTCTGGCTGATTTGCTTCCAAAAGTCATTTTATAACCACACACTCTTCACCACTCCCCGGAAAAGTTTCATTGTTTAATTTTAAGAGCCTCTCTCTCTCTTTCTCCGAAAATGTGGAGTTCTGGTCTCAATCATTGTGCACATTTAGCTTTTAGTAGTGCTAAAAAGGAACTGTATATATATTTTCTTAAAAGATTGAGATTTTTGTCTTCTCACATGTACCCATGTTTAAATAGTTGTAAAGGATGTAATTTCCAGGGTACCGTAAATATTGAGATTTTAAAATAAGACATTTACATCAACTCTTTTCAATGTATTCACCAGATTTAAACTCACAGTGATTTAACACTACCATCCATTTAAAAGCTAGCTTTGAAAAAGTTTACATTGCTCTTTTTTTCTCATTGACTTTGTACTTCCACTCCACTATTCCAATAGAATTTCCTTCTTTAAACTGATCATCTTTTAATAATTCTAAGATGGGAGGCCGAGGCGGGCGGATCGTTTGAGCTCAGGAGTTCAAAACCAGCCTGAGCAAGAGTGAGACCCCGTCTCTACTAAAAATTAGAAAGAAATTAATTGGACAACTAAAAATATATAGAAAAAATCAGCCGGGCATGGTGGCGCATGCCTGTAGTCCCAGCTACTCGGGAGGCTGAGGCAGGAGGATCGCTTGAGCCCAGGAGTTGGAGGTTGCTGTGAGCTAGGCTGACGCCACGGCACTCTAGCCCAGGCAACACAGTGAGACTCTGTCTCAAAAAAAAA